>OZ035838.1:9407897-9468411 GCA_964034765.1 Knipowitschia caucasica | reverse complement strand
GTGCTGGTTTACTGTGTGTGTATTTTGAGTGTTATAATACACCGATTACACAGATTTGACTTTTGAACCCAAAGCGTGTGTAGGATTTTGCGTACTATCGTTTGACAGGTGTTTAATTCAGCATAAGGAACAGGCTGTTCTTTGGTTCAGACTGACACACCAAAACAACGCTGTGATTGGTCAGAATTAAAAACAACCGCCCTTACGCCTGGTTCCTACTCGTTTGTGATTGGCTGTATGCAAATGAGGCACCCGCTCAGCATCATCACATTTGGGTAAAGATGCCTTACTTATGACATATGGTGTGTGTATATTTACTTTGATTGACTTTCTATTTCTTAATTACGATATGCAACATCTCTTTACATTATACATTTGCATTATGTAAAGTAGTCAGCTGGAGTTGTACCCCACCCCCACTCATTCAGCAGTGGGTGAGGGTTTGAGGAGAGCTCCTTGTCATCTGCCTTTTATCGGCTACCCCCACTCACCACCAGTTCATTTTAGCTGGCGAGCCAACATTTCCAGTAAACACAGCCTCATAGTATTTGTAGATTATAAATAGCTGTCAATCAGAAGGGAATTACATATTTTTTATTTCTGGAGTGATGTAGTCATCACTACATCAGTTCAATAGAGCTTTTGCAATATGTTAAATATATATTATATCCTCGTATCTACACTCTTTAAACAAGCAAACCATTTCCATTATGGGATCAATGTGGAACTACCCACTGGTAAAACCTACTGCCACACTATCCTCGCTGAACTTCTGTTGTCTCTTACTATCTATTGAATGTTTGCAGCGGACAGCAGGCAGCAGCTCGGACGGCACGGAGGACTCTGACTTCTCAGCAGAGGAACCAGCTGAGGTGGTGCGCAGACGCAGCAGCACACGTCTAACTCGAGCATCTCTCCGTCTCAGTCGGAGCTCCCAAGATACACAAACTTCAGGTACAATTTTCTCATTTCCTTATCAGCTCTTTCACAATTTGATTTGTCATCCTTTGCCTTGTTTTGAGAGAAATGGGATTTTTCTTCACGTTACACAGTTTTTACCATCATTATAAAAAGCAATAATAGCTCAATGGCATTTTACTTGCATAATGCACCTTCACTGTGAATAAATACAAATGTTCTAGTTTATTAGAATATTTCTTTATTCAAACTGTTTTGACATTACATACAAATGACTTTATTTTTAGACCGCAAAGTCCGGAGCAGCTCTCCAGTGGCACCAAATGAAAGCCGGAGAGAATCAGTTGCAGCATCCATTTTCACATCTGGACGCAGAATCACACGCAGCCAGTTGGGGGCAGCAAATGCCACAGCCAAGAAGTACCCACTGCGCCAAAGCAGATCATCAGGCTCAGACACTGAGACAAACGGTGAGAGTTTTTATACTAATATAATGAAAGAAATTCATGGCGGGAGTAAAGTGCCAAACTGTCGTTGTGTCCTTAAGCAAGAAACTTCACCCTCAGTGCCTAGGATGAGTCTGGTGTGTGTATATGTGTGTATGAGTGTGAATGACTGCTGGTGGTTGAAGTGGCAATTGGCACATACAGGTTGTAAGTGCACCCCAGGGTAGCTGTGGCTACAGAAGTAGTTTCACACCACCGTGTATGAATTGAATGAACAATGACTATATAAAACCGACGCATTATTATTATTATTAAAATAAATACAAATAATATGTCTCTTAATCTACTTATTACCTTGCCCTATTTGTACAGTATATAACTTTGCACTATATATATATATATATATATATATATATATATATATATATATATATATAATATTTATTTATTTATTTATTTTTTGCCCTATGTTCAACAATAGACACTTAAACAAAATTCTCCTGAACGCTGAGTATAACGTGATCTAGAAAACTAAACATGACATTAATGTTTAGTTTTATCACTGTTCATTTATAAAACACATGGAAAGGATTGTCCTCCTATTGCTCCATGTGTTTTCAGCAATCTTAATACCACTTTGCTTTTTCCTTTTGATACAGAGTTAAAACATGGGGCAGACCGAGATGAGAGTCCTCCTCGGACCCCCACTGGTAACACCCACTCATCTGAGTCCGACAATGAGGTTTCCAGTCCTGCGAATGACATCACTGAGGATGAGAGGTTGGCCAAGGAGCTGTCACTCAAAGAGGCTGCGGCCCACGACCTGTCCCATCGACCCAAAAGACGACGCTTCCATGAAAGTTAAAACTTCAACATGAAGTGCCCGACTCCAGGATGTAACTCACTGGGTATGAGCCACCGCTTAATGATCAGAAAGTAGTATTATATAATAGTTATATTATGCTTAATATTTGTTTTCCTTAATTATTGGCGTGGTGTAAAAGGATCATCAACTGGTTCTTTCTTTTAGGTCATCTAACTGGAAGACACGAGAGGCATTTCTCCATATCCGGATGTCCTCTTTATCACAATCTGTCTTCTGATGAAAGCAAGGTACTCTTAAAACCAATTATTACCTCTCTGAAATACAATTTAAAAAAAAAACAATTCAATGTTAGACAAAAGTGCTGTGCAAATCCAAATGTTTTGATGCAATGTCTTTACCAAACTATTCTACGTTAAATATCCAATAAAAACAAAAAGAATCAAATAGAAATGGTCACTTTGAAAACATAAATGAGTGTTGTTCTGTTTTATTGCCGTGGGGCTCTCAGTGACATAATTTGTTGTTGTTTTTGTCAGGGCAAAGCTACAGTGCGAGACAAGCAGGCGGAGGAAAGGGCGCTATCACACCGTCAGGACGAGAACAGGCACTCCACAAGAAGCCAGGTATCACCCATGTTGATTTCCCTGGAGGGTCAAATATGCCATCGGTGACCTGTCTGTTCAATCACAGAGGCTGAACTGAGTTTCTAAACAGAGATGTTTGTGTTTCGAGGGGAAATCTCTCTTTCACTGTTGTGATAAAACAAGGTTATTCACAGTGATGTTGACGTGCAGCAAAGCAAATCCAGTCTGTTGTGTCTGATGATAGGTTTACTAGTGTGGGCATGGGCTGAGTTTTCTGTCTTAAGGACTTAAGCCTAGCGTACATCGACAGAGTAACTGGAGACAACTAGTTGCATGGCGGCTTTTGGCAACTGAGAGGAGATGGTGGGAGATGATCAGTTGCCTAAATCGGTCGATGTGAGCGCTCTTACAACTGGAGATAAACAGTCGATCTCCGGATTCAGTCAGTTGCCCGTGTTCTACTTTTTGGCAACTAGTTGTACTCAGATCCGGAGATAACACCCGATGTGCGCGCTCCTAATACATCCATGGCGCGCTTCAACAACATGTGTGTATTGCGTGTATTGCGCGCCCTCTACAGTTTATGTCAGAAAACACACTGTAGGTGACGGCCAGTTGCTGTCGATGTACGCGCTGTTATTCTCGTGACTGGTCTGCTACTAGGAGTTGCCCGTTTTCGCCAGATTGTGGATGTGTGCGGGGCAGTAACTCATATGCGACGGATATAATCAGTTGCCAGTCCGATGTACGCTAGGCATAACTCACCATCATGTTGTAACTATGCATTATTCCCATAGGCGCCTTCGGACCGTCAGTTACGCTACAAAGAAAAAGTGACAGAGCTCAGACGAAAGAAGAGCACTACTCCAAACAAGGAGCACAAAGACAAGCACATTGTAATGTACAAATACAAAGGTTTTTGTTGTTGTTGTTTGTTGTACATTAGTTAGTTTGTTGTTTTTTATATATTCGTAGGATCATCGTCCGAGCCACGCCAGCTGCAGAGAACCTCTTTTGGAGAACATCACCAGTGACTATGACCTGGAGCTGTTCAGGAAGGCACAAGCCCGAGCCTCAGAGGACCTGGTGAGAGACGACACACAAGCTTATCTGGCAACCCCCTGTAATGTCTTATTAGACGTAAACAAGGGGTCAATTATTAATACAAAAGAACAATGGCCTGGATGTGAAGACTATATAGATCCAATGCTCAGATGTTTCTGTGAGCATTGTTGTACTGAGTGTACTTACTGTACATGTCCAAACCTATGGGTTTAGTGCCAGAAAATACTTTTTGATCAACATTTCAAAAAACGTGAATGCATTTACAGAAGTTATTTTAAATAGATCTATATATTATTTGATGCTAAGCACGTTTGTAGGTTTAAGAAAATCACTACAAATTTAAATTACCCTTGAAAAACGTGTAACGGACGTGACGGTTTCCGTAAATTTTTCTATAAAAAATTAACATTAGAAAAAAAATGGTCTGGTTTCATATTTAAGTGGTTTACTATTATGAAAGTATCACTTTTTTCTACTCTGTGTAAAAAAAAAGATTCTCTTAATCAAATGTGGACATCTGAAAATATGTAACAAACTTCCGTAAAGCTCCTTCCGTTAAAGCATCATGTCCGTTACATAAAGTAAAAAGGGCCGCTATAGGAAACTTGTCTAACGTAAAAAACATATGTTCTAGCAACTTCTAATAAACAGACGAGGTATTTGGATACATGAAAAACATAATATATGTTCTGATTATCAAAATCTAATGGCCTTTGTCACACTTTTGTGCACAAGCCCATAAACTTTTGGAATTAATAAAATTCTTAGAAACATTATAGTCATCATTATGACTTGCTGTTTATTTTAGACTTGACTCTAAAACAAGCTTTTTCACCCTGTGCCCTTCGGTCTGTTCTCTTTTATAACGAATCTCTCACTTCTAGTGTGTCTTCTCACAGGAAAAAGCTGCGACTTGCAGGCCATGTGTCTGAGGGCGGCAACATGATAAAGACCATAGTGTTTGGTCGATACGAGCTGGACACCTGGTATCACTCCCCTTACCCAGAAGAGTACGCTCGTCTGGGGAGGCTCTACATGTGCGAGTTCTGCCTCAAATACATGAAGAGTCAGACCATTCTGCGCAGACACATGGTACGCAGCTCCGATCAGCGGTTATGTGACGTCAAATGTGTCGTCTGTCGGGTTTGAGTTAAAGAGCACACATCTTTTGAGCCAAGATCAAAAAAAAGTTGTAACCTTTTTGAACTAAAGAGAAGTATGTTATTGAACAGTCCGGGTTCTTAATATTTTTTTTATTAATACAGTTGTCTAGACAATACAGAAATGAAATGTTTGTGGAGCTACATTGGAAACACAGATTTTCATATTGTAGCAGTATAAAAGTGCATTCTCAGTGCTTATATATTTTTCCATTCTGTCTAAAGGCCAAATGCGTGTGGAAGCATCCTCCAGGTGACGAGATCTACAGAAAGACCAATATCTCTGTGTTTGAGGTGGATGGCAAAAAAAACAAGGTAAGATTTGTTTGTATTATCAGAGACCTAATATGACACTGTATGAATTAAACTTTGTTGTTCAGATTTATTGCCAGAACCTGTGTCTACTGGCCAAGCTTTTCCTGGATCACAAAACTCTATATTACGACGTTGAGCCATTTCTCTTTTATGTTATGACCGAAGCAGACAACACAGGCTGCCATCTTATCGGCTATTTCTCCAAGGTACATGTTATTTTGTTTGGTGACTGTCTTCAAACCGTTGCATTCGTAATCAATAGATAGACACTTTATAGATAGATAGATACTTTATTGATCCCCAGAGGAGAAATTCAGGTGTCTAGTAGCAGCAAAAACACATCCATCCATTTACACAAACAAAACAAATACATTGATCTATCTAAAAGCTAACAATAGTAGTAGTAGTAATAATAAAAACAGCACTTCAGGTCACAGCAGAGATGGTGGAGCCTCTGGGTGGAGCAGGATGGGTCACAACAGCAGAGGTGGAGCTGCTGCTTGGTTTCGGACCATTTTCTCTACTCTGGTCCAAAATGCTTTGTTAGCATTTTTTAGCCCTCCTCCAGTGGATTTTGGCCTGATCCGCTGATTTTGGACCATGAATCCTCTCTGCTCCGGTCTGGACCAGTGTAAAACCATGAACTCTGAACTGCAGCAACATCTCAGGTAGAAAAAAAGCAAGAAAAATAACAATTGTAAAACTTTCAGAGCTACTTAGGACTTGCTGCCCTTTCCAGCGCATTCAAAAGCAAAAAATAAAATTCCCCCGTAGGAGAAATTCAGGTGTCCAGTAGCAGCAGAAACACATCCAGCCACACATTCAAAACAAATAAATACATAATTCTAAAAGTAGCTAACAATAGCAGTAGTAAAGTCGCAGAGGTGGAGTAGCCGCTGGGTGGAGCAGGACAGGTCACAGCTGCAGAGGTGGAGTAGCCGCTGGGTGGAGCAGGACAGGTCACAGCTGCAGAGGTGGAGTAGCCGCTGGGTGGAGCAGGACAGGTCACAGCATATAGATTATTCATGCACTCACTTGTGTGCTGTGTTTTCATCTATAACGATACATTATTATGACCTATTCCATTCACAGGAGAAGAACTCTTTTCTGAACTACAACGTGTCATGTATCTTGACCATGCCTCAGTACATGCGGCAAGGCTACGGCAAGATGCTCATTGACTTCAGTGAGTGCATGTTTTTACCAAAAAGCATTGAATTTGCGTGTATTGAGTTTGATGAAATACATGACTGTGTCTTCAGGTTACCTCCTGTCTAAAGTCGAGGAAAAGGTGGGGTCCCCGGAGCGGCCCCTGTCGGACTTGGGCCTCATCAGCTACAGGAGTTACTGGAAGGAGGTTCTACTGCGATATCTCAACAACTTCCAGGGCAAAGAAATCTCCATCAAAGGTGTGAGAAGTTTCTCCCATTCAGCAGTTACTGTGTACTACCGTATCTACCATGTACTCAAACCTTTATTTTTATTTACGACAACTGGGCTTCTGTTGTACTATCGTTAGTATTAATAGTAATAGTGCTAGTAATAGTAATAGTAGTTACCTGTTCTTCAAGCGTAGCCGACTGAAAGAGTTTTGTGAGGGTCAGCTGCCTGGACAGAATGTTCTCGCTGCTACTGTTTACACTCGACTGAACTAGAAAACCGCCAGGTGTGTTTATGACAGTGTTGTCAAGAGCAGTTGACCTCGAATCAAGTATTTTCTGAAATAGGTCAGCACTCATACAGTATGCTCGCCAAGAAAAGGCTTTCTCAATAATGGTGCAAAGTTTTCTTTTAAACCTCTTGAGACTGAAGTTCTGAGTGATATTTAGAAACTTTAATATTACGGTTTCCTTTAGAGGCACATTCCATCTTTAAAACGAATTGCCGTCTCGACTTGAGCCCTTTGGTCAATATCAAAGAGATAAAGCGACCGCAGAATTTGATTTCTTTAGAGTTGAAAAACATTTTGATTTAAAAACTATAAAAAACATTGGAAGTAATCCTTCTGTTTGGTCTATGGAGTGATCTTTTTTTTTTACTTTTTAAACCCGGAGGAACTATTCAAATTGAGGGCAAATCCATTTGTGCCTTTTGTGTGGACAGAGATCAGCCAGGAGACTGCGGTGAACCCGGTGGATATCGTCAGCACACTGCAGTCGCTCCAGATGCTCAAGTACTGGAAGGGAAAGCACCTGGTGTTGAAGAGACAAGTACGACAAATACTACCACAGTACACACACTGCACTGCCTGCAACTACTACAGAGACTGTTCTTCTCTTTCAGGACCTGATAGACGACTGGAAAGCAAAGGAAACCAAACGTGGAAACGGAAAGACTATTGACCCCACAGCCTTAAAGTGGACGCCTCCAAAGGGAACGTAGATCACACCTGCACATGTACAGACTGCATCTCACAGCTTTCACACAACACCAGTGTGTGTTTAAGGACACCTATTCACACTAGGTGCTCATGTTAGGGTTGTATCATTCTCACTCAACGATTCAAACTGGTTTTCTGTGATTTTCTCACAATAATTATTAAATTGTTCCCAACATATGTTAAACCCAGCCCCTTTTGGTTACAGCTGTCTATGTTCACAAAGTCACTGGTACAATAGTTCATTCTGTTGCTCTAAAGTGGTAGCAGCTGTTGAAAGCCTTTTAGATAATTTTACCAAATATATATGTGTGTATATAGAGTATGTAAGAAATCTGCTAAAAATAGGCTGATATCTCGAATGTAAAAATAATGTTACTATTTCATTGCTTTATCAATCTCAAAACAATTAGTCGGTTGCAAGAGGATCACTTTAGACCGCTAAACATTGTATAATATATAGATATTATTTATAAATAATGGCTGTTTAAACCTAAAACCCAACTACAAGTGCCACTGGCCAGATTCGACTTTGTAAGTCTCTTCAAAATGCTACATGAGTGTGTTCACAGTAAAGTGTCAATTGAAGTATCTGGACTTGAAAAGGTTATAACTCAAAAACTAAAATTAGTATCATAGATTGGAAAAAAGATTTCAAACGCAGACAAATCAAAGAGATAGTGTGGATACAATCAAAAGGGAAGATTGACATGAAAATTTTTTGCACATTTTAAACGACCAAAATCAGCCTCTGATTTGGACATTCTACTGTGACGCCAGTGACATAGAAAATAAAATGTCCTCAGTCTGAAAAAGCGGAAGATTAAATCCCACAAGATTTACATGGTTAACACAACAGGAGGAAATCACTTGATATAAAAAGGAATCGTTAAAAAAAATAAAAAAAAAAATTAAATGACCCTTGAAAAATGTGTAACGGATGTGATGGTTCCGTCCATTTTTCTCTAAAAATTAAATTGAGAAAAAAAAAATCTGGTCTGTTTTTACATTTAATTGGTTGACTAAATGAAAGTATCACTTTGTTTCTACTCTGTGTAAAAAAGTAGAATCTCTGAATCAAATGTGGACATCTGAAAATACCTATCAAACTTCACAAAGCTCATTCCGTCAAATCATCACGTCCGTTAGATAAAATAAACAGGGCCGCTATAGGAAACTTGTCTAATGTATAAAACAGTTATGTTCTAGCAACTTCTAATGGACAGAGGAGGTGCTTGGAAACATGAAAAACATAAAATATCTTCTGATAATTAAAATCAAATTTTTGGCCTTTTGTCACACTTTTGTGCCCTTTAGTGTGAACAAGCCCATAATCCTACTTCATTTTTGTTAAACTTTTCACGGCATTGTTTCTGAGTGTGATGACTCCTCAGTGCTTCAAGGTGCGCTGAAATATCTTTTAAATTCACCGCAAACCCTCAAACCCATCATTCTTTTTATTTTTTAGGAGGGTTGAAATGTATGTAATTTATCTACTGAGACAAATGCAAATAATGATGAAAAGGCGGGTCAAAGTGGGAGGGCTTAACTTGCTTAGGGCTGGGCGATATGGCTAAAAAATGTCTTCAATTTGTTTCACACCAAATCCGATTTTCAAATTTAATCGATTAATTTTTTTCTATTTTAAAACAAACTACAATTGACAAAGAAATAGATTCCTTTATGCAGTTTAATCTAAATTTCCCCACGAAGCATAAGTGTAACAGGAAAAAAGCCTTAAAACATGCTTGTAAACGAGATGGCCCTGCCATTGTAAACAGTGACAATGTAGCTTATTAGTTACCTTCACTTACAGTGACACAGTGCACCTGCAGTGCACCTGAGGGCCATAGCAAATATATCAATCCTATTAAATACATGCATTATTTATATGAAATATCACAAAATGAATGATTTCTCTAAATACAATTGTTATAACAGAGAAAGTCTGTTACAAAAGCCTCCTCCTTGGGTTTTCATGCTTGTTCTTTCAACCGTACCAGAGCAACTGTGCTGTAGTACAACGCTCGGTCCAGCTGGTGGCGCTAATACTAACTTTAGTGACTACCGCGTTGTGAGAGGTAAAGCTGCACTAACTGACTTTGGGATTTTGAAGCTGCGGACTCGCTGGCCTCTCCGCACCCACGAAGCTATCGCCCCCCCACACACACCCACTGTTGGGACGGAGCTAGCGTCTCCCAGTATGGATAATACATGGACATGGATTTGCACGTGGATGGCGTGACCCTAGAACGATAGAACCGGGAAACGCGGAGGAACAGGACTTTCTTTTGGATGGCTGTTTCGTTGTGTAAGCAGTAACCGGTGACGAAGACGAGGAAGCTTCAGGTTAGCTCCGCCGCTTGTTGTGCTAACTCAGCCGTCTATGCTAACGGACCTGTAGATTTCTCACAAAAGCGGGGGCCAGTGGTCCGCTGTGATTGGCACAATCCGCGACCCGAAACACATTCTCTTCCTTGTTTCATCAAAACTCGATCTACAATATAATGTCACTCCAGCCCAAATCTGCGCTACTTTTTTTTCAAAAAGACGTATATTCCAATGCACTGCATGGACATGGATAGCATTTTTGTAATGAATACATAAAGTCAGTTAGTGCAGCTTTAAGTTTTATTGTATTAAAAAATGACGTGTTCAAAATCCCTTATAAAGATGACCAGGATTCAGAAAGTTAAATTCAAAAAAGGTTTATTTCCCTAATACAAAAGAATCTAACACAACGACCTGGACCAACTTTAACTATCCCTTATTCCCTATATAAAGTATAAAGTATAACTTTGGTGGGCGCTCCACGCAAAGTCACACTGCTGTCCCTGATCCAGTCTAGTCTAAAACAAGCATGAGGTTATTTAAGCAAATGTGCATGAAGAAGGGGGCGTGTCGTTTCTCTCGGGTCCCGGGTCCGGCCTCCATCATGTCTTCTCCGTCTCGCCAGACCTAGACATAATCATGCACACACTCCCCCTCCCCAACCTATAGATTTATTGGTTCCTTTGAGATAAGGCAGAAAGCTCTCCTTCTTTCACAACTTGAAAAGATTAGCAGAATCCCCCCAGATTAACTATCATTAACTCACCCATGCACTTTGGACAAAATGGGACCAGGGGAGTGGGGCAATACAAGGTCTTTCTTTTTGCTTGGAGACAGACAGAGTTCAATTTCAGGTCAATCTAATTCACATCGCCTTTTAGCCTATATTTAATACAACAGTTTCCGTTTCTCTTCCTGTTTACATTCTGTTACTGTAGCTAACAGCTACTGTAGCTAACAGCTCGATCATGGAACGCGTTGTTTGTATCAGAGCAATGAGAGCAATGTGTGAGGCGTGCCTTTCCCCAAAGTGCAGCAGCTCAGTCGGACACGTGTGTGTGTGTGCGCAGCGGACACGTGTGTGTGTGTGCGCAGCGGACACGTGTGTGTGTGTGCGCAGCGGACACGTGTGTGTGTGTGTGCGCAGCGGACACGTGTGTGTGTGCGCAGCGGACACGTGTGTGTGTGCGCAGCGGACACGTGTGTGTGTGCGCAGCGGACACGTGTACGTGTGTGTGTGTGTGTGCGCAGCGGACACGTGTACGTGTGTGTGTGTGCGCGCAGCGGACACGGGAGCGCGCTTTCGAGTAACGAGCGTGAGCGTTGAGAAATGAATGCATGAGAATGAAAAAATGAAAAGTGTGGCGTACGAGCAGAGCGACCGGAGCCATGCAGGAGATAAGTGTGTGTTGGTGTGTTCTCGTGATTAAATAAAGTCTGATTCTTGAACATCTGAAGTGTTATTGCAACAGGGAGACTGTTAGTATTAGGGAGCTTTCAAAATGACTCAACACCCGCGGTTAGCGTGTTTGCTCTGTAGCTCCGCGCTGAAGAAAAAAAATCGCCGTAAAACGTCAAATTTTACTTAATAATTCAAATTGATTTATTGCCCAGCCCTAAACTTGCTATAAAGAGAAGGATGGGAGTGGGACTGGGAGACCTGTGTGTGTGTTTGTGTGTAATTTGGAGTAAACAATCTTTCTATAGAATTTGTATGTTGTTTGACTGTCATATGTGTAATGTATACATTTCAAGCAAGTCCTATAAAATATTTGTTCATCTTTTCCATATGGGTTCTCTCTCTGGTCTCTCCGCTCTCTCTTTGCTCTGTCTCTCTGCTCTCTCAGGTCTCTCTGCTCCCTCTTTCTGGTCTTTTTCTGCTCTCTCTCTTCTCTCTCTGATTTGTCTCTGCTCTGTCTCTGCTCTCTCTGATTATTTATCTTAAAACAGCTTTACGAGATGAATGACCTTCATGTGTTTTCTTTCTCAGGTCTAAAAGTGGAGGTCACACACTGTGGTCAGATGAAAAGAAAATATCGAGTTTGCAATGTAACAAGACGACCGGCAAGTCACCAAACGTGAGCCACACACACGCAAAAACATGACTCTCTTTGGTACCTCTCTCTGGTCTCTGTATAGTCTAACTGGTCTCTCTCTGGTCTCTCTTCCTGTTCCTGGTCTCACTGGTGTCTCCCAGTCCACGGTCTCTCTGGTCCCTCTCTGGTCTCACTGATCTCTCGCTGGTCTATGTACAGTCTAACTGGTCTCTCTCTGGTCTCTCTTCCTGGTTCTGGTCTCACTGGTGTCTCCCTGGTCCATGGTCTCTCTGGTCTCACTGGTCCCTGGTCTCACTGGTCTCTCCCTGGTCCAGGTTCCCTCTGCAGCTGGAGAATGGACAGGCCATGGAGTGCACAGTGGCTCAGTATTTTAAACAGAAGTACAACCTTCAGCTGAAGTATCCGCACTTACCCTGTCTGCAAGTGGGACAGGAGCAGAAGCACACCTACCTGCCCCTGGAGGTGAGAGACGGTACTGCATCACTGTAAACACTGCCTCCGGAGATAAGAGGCAGCACTACATCCCAGTAA
Source organism: Knipowitschia caucasica (assembly GCA_964034765.1). NCBI lineage: Eukaryota > Metazoa > Chordata > Actinopteri > Gobiiformes > Gobiidae > Knipowitschia > Knipowitschia caucasica. Next base: position 9,455,801 of record OZ035838.1, on the reverse strand, counting down.
AGCTGGGGGACGCATCCAAGTCCCTACAAACCAAGATGGCAGTGTATTCAAATCAGTGGATTGTGCTCAGTGGCTCTCATGCACCTGCACAGAGGGGCAGCGTTCTGGCCAATCAGAGCTGGTGATCAGAGCGGGACTATAGCAGGAGGAAAACCAACAGAGTTTGTCGCACTAAAGTGTGGATTTTTAGAACACCAAAGGATTTATCAAGAAAAAAACTTCAGGACAACAAGAGTCTAAAATCTCCACAAAATCCTCCTTTATGAAAACTGTAGGTTAATTTCAGTAGGGAAATTTTTCTGGGTGACGTGAATATAGGGCCTTCCCAATTCTGAAGGCTCTTGTGTTAGGAGAATATCAACGAGTGCACTCCCCTATTGGAGGGCACTTTTCTGTTGAGGGCACTCATAAGAAATGGCACACCCGTGGATTGATGGCTCTGTGTGCGTACGTGCTGTGAATGATGTAACATACGGTACCATGTAGGACTGGGCGATATTAACGGCTTATTAACCGAGCAAGCGAGGTTAATAAATGTTTTATTATATGACTATTTTTAATTTATGCAAATATCAATCTCCGACTTGGTTTTCCTAATCGTGTTTTTAGCTTTCTGGTCTGCAGCGAAGTTGTCAATCTAATCTTGTCTGTTAGTTGTTTTTTCTTCCTTATTTTCTGTAATTTATTCCTCTGGCTCGTCAAACTCGTCCGGATAATAGAATTCACTGGAGAATGCTCCCAGTTGTCGCCCATTATTTCTTTTTGGCCGAGGAAACTCAGGCAAGAAATCAATTGTGATACGCGCTGCGGACTGATTGTCATGGTAACGGTCTGAGGAAACATATCAAATGTGATAAGCGTTGTTCGGAACAAATTGTCATAGTAACGGTCTGAGATGGGAAAATATCAGACCGGTAATCAGCCAATCAGAGCGCGCGTACGGTCCAAGTCATATAATAAAACGATGTATGTCGCGATTGACGTGTGGTCGATAGAATGTTTGATAGTTTAACTTCACTTTGTTAGAAAAAGAGTCAGAAGCATTCTGGGGGACATGTTTCAATGCCGTGTCAATGGTTATGCACGTCCGTGCCAGGAATAGCATTTGTAGCGCTGTAGAGGGAGTGGGTACGGCAACTGATACATGCGGCAAAAGCAAGAGATGAACTTTTTCCTCTGGAAGCACGTGCGGCTATCAGAGAGCCGCAAAATGGCCTCGGGGACACAAGCGAGCAGCCAGAGCAAGATAACTGAAGACACTCGAAAACAGCCAAAACAGGAGCTAAACCAGGACTAAACCAATTGTTTGTCAATTTGAGGGTCCTTATTTGGCCCATCATCACCAAAAGTATGTTTTCTCTAAGCAGGATCAACCAATCAGTGTCTGAAATGATGACTCGTACCTTGCAACGGGGTCGGCCACGCCTCCTCATTAATATAGGAGTTTTTGTCCATTCCTTGCTCAGAGTTCCCCAAGAATGTTCTGGAATAACTTTTAATCTAAGACTCTTACCTAGGAGTTTTTATGTTAAGTTAGGAGCTCTCTGACAGGACTTCTTTAAGCATACGGCCCCTACATTAAACCAGGACTGACACTGTGCCTGAACATATGAACTTTTGCCTCCAGCCTGAGTTCTCATTGCTCCGTGACTGGGGACAAATGTATTTATTGAGGTTTTAAAATAATATATATATATATAAAAATCAATAATTATCACCGATATGAATAACCTATATTGTGATATAGTTTTCAGCCATATCGCCCAGCTCTAGTACAATGTAGATGTGGATGAAATCACAATGGACGCGTGTTGCGGTAGCAGGTAGCTTCTTTAAGGCCTGCGTACACTCGCGCGGCGCTGCTTAAGGTTGCAGTTACGTTGGACCTACGTAACCACAGTTGGTGGTACAGTCGCGCGTTCCCCTTGCGGAGTTGTGAAGAGAATGTTGTAATCCCACAACCAACCACGTGTTGGCGATCTCACAGGAGTTGCCTGGGAAATCCATGGGGAAACCAAAGCAGTCCCACTTATGCTACTGCTTTCTCCTCTTCAGAACAAAAACAATAACAAACCAAACTGTTTGAGATCATTACATTTCTACTGTAGGTCAGTGTTGTACCAGTTCACAACTTTTCTGAACTAGTTCAAGTTCAGTTCATACATGCTCAAAGTGAACAGTTCACGTTCAAAGTTCACAATTTTAATTCTGAACTAGTTCAAAGTTCAGTTCATTTTACTTTTTTTGTGAAATAGTCAAATACTTTTTTTCACACTACGAGCTATAATATAAATGTGTACGTACAACAGTACATATATATATATATATCTCCTGTACACCCACAGGAGGAGAGCCTTTTGACCACAAAACAGACAAGATTTACATGGTTTTCAATGGGAGCCAAACGGAGTTGTTCCATCTCTGCTCATAAACTACAGACAGTAATGCGCTGTAGTGCGTGTGTCTATACTTTATGTCAAATGTAAACGGTGTAAACTTTGTCGCTAACTCACCCTGTGTTTTCATCACGACTCGGGCACATGTGAAAAGCACCGGCTCACAGCGCCGCACCGCAACACGGAGTCGGGGTGCGTTCACAGAGGGTGGAAACCGTAGGAATTTTTAGATTTCGGCGGAAAAAGTGCGAGAATACAGGAGGGAGGAACTTTCTCTCGTTGCGTTTCAAAAGAGAAAACAGATTCCAACGTTCACAGTGATGTCTGCCGTTCATGACACAAAATGAACTAATTCACGTTCAAGTTCTTTTTTTAAAAATGTGTTGCGTTCAGTTCAACGTTCACAAAAAAATGAGCGTGTTCAATGAACGCGTTCTTTTGAACTCGTTCACGCACAACACTGCTGTAGGTTTATGTGATAGTTCTATGGACTCATCGTTTCAACTCATTTAACTGTGATGTTGTGAATAAAGACACACTTGTTGTTGGAAACAGTTATTATTCAATTGTATTCAGCACAAACAGCAAAACAATAAGTGGTAAATATCTGCGACAAACATGAACGATTTACAAGTGCAGAAGGAATGCAACAAACGCGATAAGCTACAAGTGCAGATTAAAACAAAAACAGGCGCAGGAACAGTGCAAAAGAAACGACTGTACAGTTTATATAAATGTTAGATATGCAACAGAACTCTTGTCATATCATGCTCTGAGGCACGAGCCCAAACTGCTTTTTCTTTGGTTCCTTCGAAGCGCAAAGCAGTCTGCGCCGAAGTGCCTCGTCCATGCTCCTGCAGCCGCTCCATGCTTCACAGAAAGTAGTCACACACGGACCAATCACAGCGGAGCTTCCTTGCGGCAACCCTTACGTAGTTAGACATTTTCGAGGGTGCGCGGCAGGCTACAAAAGGGCCTTGCGGTGATCCACGCGTTGCGCAAGTGACGTCACGTCACCACCGCAAGCTCCGCGGGACCATACACTAGGCTTTACTCAAGTGTTGCCGACTCTGATCATTAATGCTTCTCCTTCCTCTAGGTGAGGAGGATCCTGAGCTCCTCGATCGTAATAATGTTTTTTTCTTTGTTGTCTTGTTTTTAGATGTTTTTATATGTTGTTGAACAGCTCTAGCTTGAACAGATTAGCACTTGTTGGCAGTTTCGTTTTAAGCTGTCTTCCCATAAGCATCTGACTTGGAGATAGCTTCACTCCATCCAGTGGTGCGTTTCAAGTTCCAAATAAGGGTTGCTTTGGCAGATTCTTCACTGACTGAATTGCAGTCAAAAAAAATGCAAATTTCTCACTTGCAAACTGAGGCCCATTGTCTGACATGACCAAATCTGGGATTCCATGACATCTTAGTTCTTTGATGTAGTCATTCAAACAACGTTACGGACCAGGTCTGAAAATTAGCCTCTGGCTATCGGTTATAATGTAACAATATCCTTTGTTCTGTCCCTTCCAAATAAACTAATACATAAATAAATAACAAGCCATGAATAGCCACACTCCTAAATTGTATATGCACCCCAAGGTGGAGTCTTCAGAAGAAACCGGAAACTTCTAAACCTCTATGTCTCCGGATTGGACTCACTTCTGACATCATGTAAAAGATCACAAAGCAACCTGTTAAAGCGATGCACTCTCTGAACTACATCCATGCATGGATCTATAATAATAACATGCACCAAGTCTCTGAAGCCTCAGTGAACGTAACATTCTGCGGCCTCTTCGCAAGAGAACGTCACCACATACAACACCAACACACACTTGTTTCTCTTATTTCTGTTACTGTTTCTGCCACTTTAATAAATGCTGGATGTCTGTTTCTCAGGTCTGTAACATTGTAGCTGGTCAACGCTGCATCAAGAAACTGACGGATAATCAAACATCCACCATGATCAAAGCCACCGCCAGGTCTGCTCCAGACCGACAGGAGGAGATCAGCCGCCTGGTGAGACAAGACTCTGGTCTCTCTCTGGTCTCTTTGGTCTCTCTCTCAGCTCTCTCTGGTTTCTGGCCTCTCTCTCGGATTTCTGGCCTCTCTCTGGTCTCTCTGGTCTCCCTTGTCTCCGTCTTGTCTCTGTTCTCACTAAACCATGTGTTGTTACCAGGTGAAAAGTAACAGTATGGTGGGGGGTCCGGACCCGTACCTGAAGGAGTTTGGCATTGTGGTCCATAACGACATGACAGAGGTGACGGGACGCGTGCTCCCAGCTCCGATGCTGCAGTACGGGGGAAGGGCCAGCACAGAGTCTGGGAGAGACTGTGGCAGGGTGAGTACAGGGGGGAGGGTGGGGAGGGCCAGCACAGAGTCTGGGTGAGACTGTGGCAGGGTGAGTACAAGGTGGTGGGCCCTCCGTCAGGGGTTTGTCCTCCTCTCCCTGTGGGGTCAGAGGTCGTGTGGCTGACTAAGGTTGTAGGGCGTGTGTCCGCAGAACAAGACAGTGGCGACCCCGAACCAGGGCGTGTGGGACATGAGGGGGAAGCAGTTCTACGCCGGCATCGAGATCAAAGTGTGGGCAGTGGCCTGTTTCGCTCCTCAGAAGCAGTGCAGAGAAGACCTACTCAAGTGAGTAAGACCCAGGACTGAGGCAGTAGACCCACCAGGACTGAGGCAGTAGACCCACCAGGACTGGGGCAGTAGACCCACCAGGACTGAGGCAGTAGACCCACCAGGACTGAGGCAGTAGACCCACCAGGACTGAGGCTGTAGAGATCAGAGAAAAGCCAGAGAGACTACTTGGGAGAGACTTATTTCTGCTCTCATGTTTTCATGTTGAGTCCTGACTTCACTCTGGTTCTCCTGGTCCTTGGTCTTCTCTCTTCTGGTCCCTGATGGTCTTCCCTGTTCTGGTCCCTGATGGTCTCCTCTCTCCTGGTCCCTCTTGGTCCTCTCTCCTGTTACTTCTTGGTCCTCTCTCCTGGTCCCTGATGGTCCTCTCTCCTGGTTCTTCATGGTTCTCTTTCCTGGTCCAGGAGCTTCACAGACCAGCTGAGGAAGATCTCAAAGGATGCTGGTATGCCGATCCAGGGCCAGCCGTGTTTCTGTAAATACGCTCAGGGAGCGGACAGCGTGGAGCCCATGTTCAAACACCTCAAGATGTCCTACGTGGGACTCCAGCTCATCGTGGTCATACTGCCGGGGAAGACGCCTGTATACGGTGAGGATGATGGGGGGGGGGGGCACAGTGGACATAGGGGAGAGGGGAGACGCAGGGGACAGAGGGGACAGTCAGGACTCCAGCTCATTGTTGTCATCCAGCCAGGGAAGACGCCTGTCCATGGTGCGGACAGAGGGGACACAGACAGAGGACCTCTCACTACTTTCTCCTCTCCAGTGTTCCCCATTTCATACACAAAGAGCAGGCTGCAGATCTGATGAAGGCACGGATGGAAACCTCAGAAAATAGGGATCAGTGATCATAAGAGCCACACTATACCTGCACCAAGGGGTCGGACTACCAAAATAACATTGTCTGGATCAGTGTCTCCCAAAGTAGGGTCCGTGGCCTGGTGGGCCGCGAGGGTATTGCAGGGTATTGACCACGATAGGTCATTAAAAAAAAGTTTTATATAATTATTGTATGTTAAATTAATTATATTTTGTTTGTATGTAAGTAATGTTTATTTATATAGCGCATTTTACAGACCAAGGTCACCCAAAGCGCTTTATAATGTTCAGAGTTTAGATATATTGTTCCAATCATTCCACACACGGTGATGGCGGAAGCGAGTCGCCGAACACACTGGACCATCAGCCCCCAATCAACACCATCCATTCACTCTCTCATTTACATAATACATGAGAGAATATTAAAATATTTGTGTTTATTATTTGACTTGAATAATCAAAAATTGTAATAATTTTTCTATTACAAAATGGGGTGTGTCATTTACATGTTTGTAGCAGAGGCTATTTCCCCCAAATAAAATAACGAGAAGAGCCTATTGATAACGTTGTCTTCTTGGTTATTATTTCGGGGGCCGCTGACAGACCCGTCGGCCATTCCCAAAGTGTTACTGACTTTGGGAATGGCTGGTCTGGATAATTGGATAAATATGATGATAGTAATAATAATATATGGGCCTTTGTGTTATATAACGCATTGAGACAGGGAACGTGTTCCCAGATTTCTACCTCTCGAGCCGGGAGCGACAGTAAGTAAGTAAGTAAGTTTTTATTTATATACCGCCTTTTCACTGCAGATCTGAGTCTCAAAGCGGTTTACAATTGTTAATTTTGGGCATTTGTCTCTCACTCCACACAGAGATGGGAGCGGGGTCGCCAGTACAGGAGGCGCATGCCAGAACTATTGGACATATTTTTAGTGGTAGGGGAAACCGGAGTACCCGGAGGAAACCTACGCAGACACGGGGAGAACATGCAAACTCCACTCAGAAAGGCCCTGGTCCGACCGGGATTCGAACCCAGGACCTTCTTGCTGAGAGGCGAGAGTGCTATCCACTCAGCCACCGTAGCTCAGTTGGTAGAGCATTTCCCTTTGAGCCTGAAGGTTGTGGGTTCGAGCCCACCATAAGACCTACTTTACGACTCCCACTGATGACTGCTGTCCTTGTGTCCTTGGGCAAGACACTTAATTCCACTTTGCCCGAAGCCCCCGCTAAAAGATAAAGGTTTCTGTGGACTCACCACCTGCAGGAGGATCAGTGAGGGGCTGGTGCTCTGTGTACTGGGTGCAGCTCTGACTGCCACCCCACAACCCAGAAATGGATTAAGGGGAAGAAAATGGATGGAGCCGGGAACGCTTCTTCCTTTGAGGCCAGGAAAGCAGACATGTCTGTTTATCTTGTTTGACCAATTCTCTTCAGAGGTCAATTCTCTTGATCAATAAAATGCATCAGGATCAACCAGGGATCAGAATCTTCTGCGTATCCGCGAAATTCCCACTTTTTCCACTGAAAATGTAATTTCTGTGAAATGTGTGACCGCAGGCTGTTGTTTTCTGTTCCTTGGGGAACCATAGACGTTTGGACAGAACCATAAACGCGCGTACAAGACCATTCCCACCTTGTTGCACATACGGGTCTTGCCTGTCATTATTTGACTTTTTGGGCTGGAAGTTGATTTTCTTATATTTTTTTCCACACACTTAGTGCCACTTTATTGCCAAACTCTTGTTGAATTAATGTATTGAGAGACATTTGTTATTCTCACATTATTTTTTGTTGTATATTTGTTGTATTATTCTGATGAAGGTTTATTATAATACTCTCCTTTCTTATGGAGACCACAGGTGTCCGCTCTCAAATTCTTCTAGAATTATTATCTGCTACAGAGGTTGAGATATCAATCATTTAGTAGACATTGAATTTCAGGAAATCTTCAGGTTTTAGAGGGTGATTCTAAAGTCAGCCATAGGTTTTACAGGTATTTACCAGGCGTTTCAGGCCTAAATGGGTTCATAAATACAATAATATATCCTTTTCCCCATGTTGAACTATCTGAGTTTGATTAGATTATTCTGTATTTGCCTTAAATTGTTTTAGATGTAAACAGATTTGTATTCAGTTTAGGGATTCCTTAAAAATAGATTGACAACAGTAACTATGTAAACCTCTGCTATTCAGAAGCTGCAATGATTACATTTGTCCAGTGATGTCGTGTTCCAAGCTAGTCTGAGGCTCCAACACGTTACAGGGCTTCTTCTGCCCATCACGAGCGAACGGGAGACTTTTGAATTTATGCATATTCTTAAAACTGTGTTTAAAGGCAAACTATTACAGCTAGATGATCGGCTCTGGAGGGAAAAGAGGGAATTAATGCATTTTGACCCATATTCTTTGTGAAAAAGTATTTTTTTCAAACTTAATGAGAGGCAAAGAGCCGCATTCTTATTGACAAAGTGCCTCATGTTCTTCACCCGTTTATATTGATTCCTGCGACGCATTGTACTGGAGTAATTAACCATTACCAGATTTTGTTTATGAGGTTTGTGAGATTCAATGCCGCCGTTGAGACACTTGTCAGCGGGCGCCATTGTTTTGTTTTTAAAGGCAACAAGGCTGAAATTGGGCTGCAATAAAGGGGCAGGGCGTCACACCCTGCTAAAACCTGTAATGGGGAACATAGTTCTTTCTCCACACTCCTCTTCTGCTGACCTCCTCCTCTCCCTCTCCTGCTCTCCTGCTCTCCTCTCCTCCTGACCTCCTCGCTTCCCTCCTGCCACTGACCTCCTCCTGCTGACTTCCCATTCTCTCCTCTTTCTGCTGACCTCCTCCTCTTCCTAACCTCCTCTCTACTACTCCTCCTCCTCCTGCTGACCTTGCACACCTCCTGCTGACCTTCTCCTCTCCTCCTGCAGCGGAGGTGAAGCGAGTAGGAGACACGCTCCTGGGGATGGCCACACAGTGTGTCCAGGTGAAGAACGTGGTGAAGACATCTCCTCAGACTCTGTCAAACCTCTGCCTCAAGATCAACGCGAAACTGGGAGGGATCAACAATGTACTGGTCCCACACCAGAGGTGAGGAGAGACCTTTAGAGAGAGACCAGAGATAGAGACCGCAGAGAGGGAGACCGCAGAGAGAGAGACCGCAGAGAGAGAGACCGCAGAGAGGGAGACCGCAGAGAGGGAGACCGCAGAGAGAGAGACCGCAGAGAGAGAGACCGCAGAGAGGGAGACCGCAGAGAGGGAGACCGCAGAGAGGGAGACCGCAGAGAGGGAGACCGCAGAGAGGAGACCGCAGAGAGGAGACCGCAGAGAGGGAGACCGCAGAGAGACGGAGACCGCAGAGAGGGAGACCGCAGAGAGGGAGACCGCAGAGAGGGAGACCGCAGAGAGGGAGACCGCAGAGAGGGAGACCGCAGAGAGGGAGACCGAGCAGAGAGGGAGACCGCAGAGAGGGAGACCGCAGAGAGACGGGAGGGAGACCGCAGAGAGGGAGACCGCAGAGAGGGAGACCGCCGCAGAGAGGGAGACCGCCGCAGAGAGGGAGACCGCCGCAGAGAGGGAGACCGCCGCAGAGAGGGAGACCGCCGCAGAGAGGGAGACCGCCGCAGAGAGGGAGACCGCCGCAGAGAGGGAGACCGCCGCAGAGAGGGAGACCACAGAGAGAGGGAGAGACCGACCACACAGAGAGAGAGGGAGACCAGGGAATCTTAACTTTTTCTCCCCTCTTCTCTCTCTCTCTGCCAACTCACCATTCTTGCCCCCCCCCCCCTCAGACCCTCAGTCTTCCAGCAGCCTGTGATCTTCCTGGGGGCAGATGTGACTCACCCTCCTGCGGGAGATGGGAAGAAGCCGTCAATCGCTGCGGTGGTGGGCAGCATGGACGGTCACCCCAGCCGCTACTGCGCCACGGTGCGGGTGCAGACCTCCCGACAGGACCTGTCTGGGGTAAATGCTCCCACTGCGGTAAAATACTCTCCTTTAGCACTTTACACTTTATACAGCACTCTACACAAGCTCTATATACAATAGTATATGAGGAGTGTGACATCATCACAGTGTGACATCACCACAGTGTAAGCCTTAATGCAGAAGAAGCTGATATGAACATAAGCTGGAGCCAGTTTCCCAAATACGGGCATTTGTTCTGACGGCGTTAGCTTAGCTTAGCTGTAACCGGTGCAGATTTTTTGCTTAGGCAGCCCAAAATGGTGAGTGACACAAATGTTACTGAGTTAGAGGAGTTTATGGAAGTCAATAGGAGCCAGAGAAAGGAGCCAGACTTCCTGGTCCCATTTCTGGTCCTGGTCCCAGCCCTGTCTCTTCTGAGCTCTTCCTGAACCTCCTCCTCCTCTGTGTCTCCTCAGGAGCAGCTGTTCAGTCAGGAGGTGATCCAAGACCTCACCAACATGGTTCGCGAGCTCCTCATCCAGTTCTACAAATCCACACGCTTCAAACCCACCAGGATCATCTACTACAGAGGAGGCGTCAGCGAGGGCCAGATGAAGCAGGTACCAGGGGATGTACCAGGGGATGTACCAGGGGATGTACCAGGGGATGTCCCAGGGGATGTCCCAGGGGAGGGGCGAGTGGAGGGCTTAAAGAAGGGGCCAGGGGAGGGGCCAGAGGAGGGGCCAGGGGAGGGCCCAGGATCATCTACTACAGAGGAGGCGAGAGCGAGGACCAGATAAAGCAGGTAGAGCCCTGCACTTGAGCCCCTCGGGCCGATGGCCGTATACTTACCTCGGACACGGGCCGGGCTCGGGCACTTTTATTTATTCATTTTCAGAGTGGCAGATTACACCCAATGAATATAGCGTTCTATCACGCTGTAGTATTTGTTGTTCTGTATAGTGTTGTCATTGACGACACATAGCGTAACCTTCAAGTGTGTTGTAGTTTATTGCGGCATCTGGGTATCATACAGCTGTGTATCATACAGCTGTGTATCATACAGCTGTGTATCATACAGCTGTGTATCATACAGATGCGGCCGTTCACTCCGTACACACAGAACTCATTGCACCACATCACTACCATGTGTAACTCTGCCCTCTCACCGGGCCTGTGTACATATCAGTGCATGGCACTATATACTGCGCTAAAACATTGTTAAAATTCGGCCTTGATACGGGTTCAGGCTTGAAAATTCTGAAAACCTGTCAGACTGGGCCGGGCTCGGGCCCAGATAATAGGACCGTGCAGGGCACTAAAAGCAGATACCAGGGGAGGACTAGGGAAGGTGGTACCAGGGGAGGGACCAGGATCATCTACTACAGAGGAGGCGCCAGCAAGGGCCAGATGAAGCAGGGAAGGAGGTGGCACAATTCACTCTCTTCTCTCATCCTACTCCCTCTGTCCTCCTCACAGGTAGCTCTCTCCTCCTCCTCCTTTCACCTCCTGTCCTGCTCATGTGTTTCTACTCTTACCTCCTTGTGGCCTCCTCTAGTGTCTCTTTCTCTCCTCCTCCCTCACCTCCTTGTGTACTTGTCAGGTGTGTTTCTCTTTTTTTATCTCTCCTTCACCTTCTTGTGTCCTTCAGGTGGCATGGCCGGAGCTGATTGCTATCAGAAAAGCCTGCATCAGTCTGGAGGAGGACTACAGACCTGGGATCACGTACATTGTGGTTCAGAAACGCCACCACACCAGACTCTTCTGCTCCGACAAGGCCGAACGGGTGAGGACCTCCTGCTGAGGAGACGAAGACGCTCCTGCTCCTGCTGAAGAGGCGCAGCTTCATGGTGTTTGTTTGTGTTCAGGTTGGGAAGAGCGGGAACGTCCCAGCTGGTACCACAGTGGACAGTACCATCACTCACCCCTCCGAGTTTGACTTCTACCTGTGCAGCCATGCAGGCATTCAGGTGAACCTCCTCCTCTCTCCTCCACCTCTCTCATCTCTTACCCCTCTCCTATCTTTCCTCTCTCTCTTCTCTCTCATCTCTCACTACCATGTGTGTTCTCTCCTTAGGGTACCAGCCGTCCCTCTCACTACCATGTGTTGTGGGATGATAATTGTTTCACGGCTGATGAGCTGCAGCTGCTGACGTACCAGTTGTGCCACACGTACGTTCGCTGCACGCGGTCTGTGTCCATCCCGGCTCCAGCTTACTACGCTCGGCTGGTGGCCTTTAGGGCGCGGTACCATTTGGTGGACAAGGATCATGACAGGTCAGTATGGGGGAGAAGAGAGGTGGAGGGAGGCTGCTCTTTTCTTTAAAAGTGTCTGTATTTCTCAACATAGATGAGAGACTGTAGTCCATTACAATCTCTCTGGTCTCCTTTTAGTCTCTCTCTGGTCTCTCTGCTGGTTACCTTTAGAACACATTACCCCTGTCATAAACCTGGGAGCATGTTTACTGTTGGACATATCATTTTGACCAAAAAGCTTGTTTTTCCTGTGTTGTGTTGCAGTGTGTGTATCTCTGACCTGTGTGTGTGTATGTGTGTTGTGTTGCAGTGCGGAGGGCTCTCATGTCTCTGGTCAGAGTAATGGTCGTGATCCTCAGGCGTTGGCCAAAGCCGTGCAGATCCACTATGACACCCAACACACCATGTACTTCGCTTGAGCCTCCCCCCTGCTCACCTGGAATCCTCCTGCCTCTTTCCCCCTCTCCCCCCTGCTCATCTGGACTCCTCCCCCTTCTCTTATCTCCTCTCTCCTTCTTCTAGTCTCTGGCCTCTCTGATCTCTCTCTCTCTCTGGTCTATGCCTCTGGTCTCCCCCCCTTCTCTCTTGTTTCCGCTTTCTCCCCCTGGTCTCGCTCCCCTTTTTATTTCCCTCCCTCATCACGCGGCTCTTGAACAATCTCCAGCACTGAGGCCTGTCTCAGTGAAACCCAGAGATACAGCTCTGTCATTGAAACACGGACCAGAGTCTCGCTCCTAAGTTCTGTTCACAAATCTGTATTTCAGACTGAAAAAACACAGAGCAACAGTTTGATTGTCTCAGTCTGCAGATTCCATAGAAACAGGAGCAGATCTCTCCCTCTGCGCCTGAACTGTCTCTGTTTCCGCAGTTTTGACCCTAAAACAATCCTCGAAATTAACCATGAGTCCTGGGACAGGCCTCGGCCTCCAACGCCGCTTGCACTTCCTTTACTTTTGGTCAAACCAGCAAAGAAAGCACTGCTCCGCTGCCCAGACCCTGTTTTACTTTAATCGAGCCATGTGTGTCTGTGTTCTCTGGAGTGCAGCTCCAGCTTTACAGGACTGTTCACTTACCTCAAGCGTTCCTCGGGACGCCATCTTAAACCTTTGGGTTGAAACTCGGCCGGGGATTTTAAAACTATATATATATTTTTTCCTTTTTAACGGTGGTTTTAATCTTTGACAAACGAGGTGAAACTGGGGCAAACCCATGTACATAGTCTGATAACCGCGTGCTGCTGTAATCTATGGTTGTTGTAAAGTCGTCCTTGATTCATTTTCACCGCAGAGAGAGAGACTGCTGTGACGAGAAACTGAAGTCATGAGAGAGACTGTACCGTTTTCTTTTTCTACAGATGACACAGTAGTTTTATCTTCAGAGCTTTTGGAGGCAGTTGTAGCGATTCGTTCTGGAAGCTCCAAACCCACACAGACCGCTGTCTCGTCCTTTTTTAAACTTTTTTATCACTGATTTTAAGACGTTTTAAACAGATTTTATCAAAGACTCGAAGGAACGACAAAGATTATATGTCTTTGTGTGGATTTGGAGGGAACAAAGTCTGGTTTTTGGAAACGTTTGAGCTGTTAGCATCACGTGCAAGGTCAGCATCAGGAGCATGTTTAGCGTCCGGAGCGTTTGTCCTCAAGGTCTGTGGCTCTTGTCAGTCGTGAGACTTGATGAAAAAGTCCAGAATTTGTCAGACCTCTCTTTACGTCTCTCTCCCTCTCTCTCTCATTGTTTCTCTGTTTGTGGGTGTCTCTCTCTGTCTCTCCATGATTCTCTCTCTCTCTGGTCTCGTGTCTGATGAGACTCAGATAAAACTCAAAGGCTGTAATCTTTTCCCTAGTCCTCAACTGGTTTCCACAGACTTGTGCATCATGGTTCAATCTGTGACGCTTGAGAGAGATGCATTCACGTGAACGGATCAAATGTGTCAGAAATCAATGTTGATATAAAACTGCTGTGATTGTAGCGCGTTTGTCGTTTGGGAACAATCCTTTTTGAAGCGATTTCACAGACTGAACTGTAGCACAGCACTCAGTGGAGACTGGAATCCCAAAAAGCACAAGTTCAGTTCTAGTCACAAACACTTAAATAATGTGGTATTGAAGAGGGAGCAGTGTCTGCACTCAGAGCTCAGAATTCCAGGCATGTCCCACTGGGAGAGGATACCAAGGGAGGACCCAGGACACAGAGGGACTGTGTCTCTGCTGGCCTGGGAACACCTACTGCCGCCTTTCACCTGGCAATGGATAAAGCGGAGGAACATGGCTGGATATTGTTAAAATGACCTTGACGATGGTTTTTATAACGGCCTTGTCCACAGTGCTGGTAATGAGGTCTCCCTCACAAAGACTAAATCATTATTATTGATAATGAGTTGATTTCTTACATTTGTAAATATATTATAAAGTTGCAGACCTCAGCCCGGATTCATCATGAACTTGTGCTTCTTGAGGCGACACAGGTCTAAATGTAGCGGTGGAACTCATCATGGTCTTAATCACAAACACCTCATGTATGACGGATGTGGATCTGTGGACCTGAAAATATTTCTTTTATACTTAAATCAGACACTTCTAGATCTTTGTTTTGATGCTGTTTTTCTGGTCAATATATTGCACTGAAGGTGGAGGGCACTCGACAATGGGCTCCTCTCACAGCGGCGCGATACTAGCTCCAGTTTCAAAGTGAAGCCGATTTGATTCTGCCTTTTTATCTGTTTCAGTTGATTTTTCACACCAGAACATTAAATACAATCAATATTAAATTAAACACAGTCGAATAATTCACCTTGAAATGAGCCAGTTTGAAAAAGTCTGGTTTTGATGTGAAGCTAATGCTACGCTAATGCAAAGCGAATGCTAAGCTGATCGGGGGTTTCTATCTCATGCTCCTTGTCCTTCAATTCTCCAAATGCTAAGCTAATGAAAAGTGTATCTAAAACTCAAAATGGGGCAATATCAGTGTATTATGTTTGTCTCTCGGGCTCCTTGTCCTTGAAAATCAATTCTTTAAAAGATCTGATGTTTGATCAAGTGAATTTTAAAGCCTTTTTAATTGATGCCAGTGGATTTTGTGGAGTAACAACATACTATTACTATTTTAATCTTTTGAAAGTAACAAATACAACAAAAAAATATGTTGCTTGTAATATATTAGATCAGGAAATGGATACATTCCAGCTTTCGAGCTTTAAAGCTGAGGTGCCTGACTTTGAAATCAAATATAGGCCCTCAGCCCAAAGAGTCAAATAGGGTCTTAAGTGTTTGTTTCATTAAAAACTTGCGACAAATTTGAGGAGCTGTCGCCGCGGCTGTGACAGAAGCCCATTCTTTATGCATTTATACATAACCAATCAAAGCAGATTTGTAAAATTTTAATATAAGAAATGTTTGTGTGGTTATAAAACCTGTTAGAGATAGTTTCTCTTCGGTGTCGTCTTGTTGTCGATGTTTCTAACGTTGTGGGAATTTTACAAAAAGACAAAGTCATGGGAGCAGATGATCCCAGGTCTGAGAACGAAATGAGTTGAATTTTTAGACTTAAACAAGAAAAAAACTTTCTATTTATGTGTGAGCGGAAACTTTTAAGCAGGAAGTTTGGAGTCGTGTGGATGTGGCTTCAAGACTACAATTTCATATTACTGTAGATCCAGGACCGAGGCTGTAGTTCCAGGACCGGCAATCGTAAATTTCTAGTTAAATTGACAATTGAAGACATCCACACGTCAACCCATTCTTCTCGACTGTAACGATCCGTCAGTAATGTACTCTCACTGCTCATAGTAGATGAATACTGCCCACGTATTAGACCCCTGGATCCTCTGGAGGGAGGGGTCCGCGGCCCACGCCTCATCAGGGCAGCCCCCAATGAAAAACTTCTTTGTAATAAACCACCCATTAAAGTATAGGTTTACTATGAGCGAGTTTGGGCGCCGTCCTGCTGGGTGCGTGAGCAAGATGCGGCTGTTGGATCAGGGGTCGTGAGTAGAGGTCATGTGTCAATCCTGGTGAGGTAGTGACTGTAGTTCAGACTCTGATGGAACGCTTAGTTGAAGCTGATGGAGCGGTCTGTGTCCACACTAATGCAGGGTTTGGTGACATCTAGTGGCAGATAGGTGCACTGCAGCTACATATAGTCTATCTGGGTCAAATTTATAGACCAGAGGCAAAGCAAGTTTATTTGCAAAGCACATTTGGTATTAAATGCCCATTGAAATGACAGGATTTAAGGAAGCATTAATGTTCAATTCCCAGCACTTTAAAACAAAATGCATTTCCTGTGACAAACCGTTGAATGTGATGTATAGCCCATAGACAGCAGCATCCAACACAAGGACCCAGGTCTGAATACGGCCCCCAGAACTTTGCAACAAGCCCTGACTTGATTACTTTAACGTGCAGCATTCATGATAGGTTACTGTGGCGTGTTATACCTCATGTTAATGATAATTTCTCAGTGAAACCAAAATACTTACTTTATTCTAAATTGGTAAGTTTTGGTTCAGTCCAGACACAGAAACTTGAACTAGTTAAGTCAGTTATATCAGACTTGGGTTAAATTAAGGAAATCTCATGATTTAAAACCTGCTGATTCAAATATCTTCAGACCAAAGTGAAACTGCTCTGTTCTAGACCCTTTAACTATGATTCTGAACCAGAGCTGACAAAAGTGCGGGGGCCCCTCATATTGGTCTGTGGCCAATTAAAATGACTCAGGAGTAAATACCCAGTTAAGTAACTTTACATGAAAACGGCCCCGAACAGCTGTCTTCTATTCTGAAATCATGAGAATCTCTGTAGATGGTGATTGAAATGAATCTTCGTCAGTATCTGTGGCGTCTGCTGTGACCTGTGCATGAGATGTGGACACTGCTCCTATCGCTCTCTGGTCCAACACCCTGTGTTCTTTATATAAAGCAATATTACAGATGTTTTAAATGTATCAGAAGAAAAGCTATAATTCTCCTCATCGTGATCTCTGGTCGTATTTGTAATTATTTTAATATATATATACTTTATTTTTATTTGCCTGTATCAATCAGTGGGAATGTGCATTTGGTGACTAGTTTTGTAGCTTTTGCGTTTGCTGTATTCGTCCTGCTCGCGTGCATGATCTGTCCTTCGACCAGGACGCAAATTAAAAAAATACTCTTTTAAAGCTATATTTATCATGAGAAAGTTGTGTTGTTTCCTTTGTTTTTTATGGAAGGGCGGAGCTTTTAATCATGTAGGAATATTAGCAGTTAGCATTTAGCAATATCTGTCCGAGATTTTTAACACTTTGACTTGGTTAAACTGCGGACGATGCGCTCTGACTCTTTTTCGTTTGGTTTGTGTCAAAACGAGGTACTTTTCTTCACTTCAAACCCGTCAAAAGAACAGAGCCTCTTTTCCGCCTTTTTGTGACTCTGTAGGGTGACCGGCGGCCATTTTGGCACCATAGTCAGTCACCTTTGACCAGCCAACCCACGCGACTTTAAACCTTTTTAAAAACCATCCGAGTGTTTTTTAACCCCCCCCCCCCCACTTTGATAACGTTTGTAATGTATCGTGAACCTTTCTTCTGTTGTTTTTGGTTGTTCTGCTCTTTGCGCTGTGTGTGGTTTCAACAGCAATAGTCTGACCAATCCTACGCTTTCGGACTCCCGAGAATCGCAGCTTTCTTCCTAAATTGGAAAAGGGGGTGGAGTCTGTAGTTTGGCTCCTCCCCCTGCTGCAGAAGGCCACTCACATGTTAGTTGCTATGTGACATGTTAATATATATTATTTTAGCCTGCAGGGAATTCTTGTGTTTATGTGCAAAAAAATAAATGGTATTTTATGCCCATTCAACTTTGAGTGTCTTTTGTCCCGTCTTTAAACATCAGTCAGCAAGGATTCCAACTTCTGTTTAATACTTTTAAAGGAAAGTTTATTTGTATAGCACAGTTCATATAAACTTCCACATTAAACCTAATGTCAAATCACAGGTTACACATACTGTGTGTGTGTGTGTGTGTGTGTGTGTATATATGAATAAGCTGGTCCTGGGTTCGAATCCCGCTCGGAACAGGGCCTCTCTGAGTGGAGTTTACATGTTCTTCCTGTGTCTGCGTAGGTTTACTCCGGTTTCCCCTACCACTAAAAACATGCACAATAGGTATGAATGTGAGAGTGAATGGATGGTGTTGGTTGGGGGCTGATGGTCCAGTGTGTTCGGCGACTCGCTTCCGTCATCACCGCGTGTGGAATGATTGGAACAATATCTGAACTCTGCACATTGTAGAGCGCTTTGAGTGACCTTGGTCTGTAAAATGTGCTATATAAATAAACATTACTTACTTACTTACCCACCTGGAGAGGGCAAGGCACCTTTTTCCGGTCAGGCATCATGGCCTCGGATTTGGAGTTGCTGATTCTCATCCCAGCCGCTTCACACTCGGCTGCAAACGTCACAGTGCATGTTGCAGGTCCTGGTTCCTTGGAGACAACAGAACGACATACTCTGCAAACACCAGAGATGAAATCCTATGGTCTCTGTACCGGACCCCTCCGGCCCCTGCGCCTAGAAATTCTGTCCATGATGACACTGTGAGGCCAGGTGCCAACATGCACCGGGAACAGGTGTGACTTACTGCCGGCAATGCGAACACAGCTCTGGTAGAGGACAATAATGAGATCATGAATCCAGTGAAATTAGTCTCACATCTTTTTACAGTAAAAAGTTACAATGGATCAAAAGTGACATGTTTCGACCATTGTTGGGGTATTTTGGACCAAAATTGGTACTTTAACTCAATATTTCTCAATTTCCACAGTAAAAGTTTCTGGTCTTTGGCACAGTGGTAAAACACAATAATGAAGTCATATGTGTGTGTGTGTTTTAAAAAAATAAAAAATATAATAATATATATATTAGAAGAGATGTCCGGTCTGGACCAGTGTAAAACCATGAACACTGTGCAGCAACATCTCAGGCAGAAAAAAGCAATGAAAATAAACATTGATTAAGCACAAAACAACTGTTTTAGAACTCCTTAGGACTTGCAGCCGTTTCAAGGCGCATCGTTATATATAAAAAAAAAAAAAAAAAACCTTTATGTATAAACATACATTATACCTACTCCTCCTTTTGCTCTGATTACTGCTTCACACACTGTTGGCGCATTCTCTTGATGAGCTTCAAGAGGTCCTGAAATGGTCTTCAACAGTCTTGAAGGAGTTCCCAGTGATGCTTAGCACTTGTTGGCCCTTTTACCTTCACTCTGGTCCAGCTCACCCCAAACAGGTGACTGTGGAGGCCTGGTCATCTGGCCCAGCACCCACCACTCTCTGTCTTGGTCAAATAACCCTTACACAGCCTGGGTGTGAATCTACAGTCAATTGTTATGAAAAGAAAGGAAACTCATTGAATGAGAAGGTGTGTCCAAACTTTTGAACTGTACTGTATGTATGAGGAGGATAGAGTAGACAAGTAGACAACCTCCCACAGTTTCCTTTTTAATGCACCACTTTAGACACATGTACACAAACTGGGACACAAATAAGAAGGGAAAATAGGGGCAATGAGGGTGATGGGTGGATGCACAAATTTGCAGAATAGGAGCTTGCACCCACACACACACCCACTTGTAAACATCCACACTGTTGTCTGTCTTGTTGTATTTGTCCGTACGTCTACACTTGTATTGTCTATTTTTTCACAATAAAAAAACAACAAAAACTATGAGGATAGAGCAAAACACTGCTCCAGGGCTGTGACTGATGACCTGAAACAGCTTGTCATGTACAACAAGGGTGACACTAGCTCAGTTGGTAGAGTATTGGCCTTAGAGCCAGAAGGTCGTGGGTTTGAGCCCACCTCAAGACTTTCACCATCGACTCCCACTGTCTGCTGTCGTTGTGTCCTTGGCAAGACACTTAACCTCTGGGAACACCTGATGCCACAGTGGGGCAGCTGCGGGTGTGAATGGTTGGTGGTGGTTGGAGGGGCCGATGGCACATACTGGTTGCCTCGCTTCTGTCAGTGTGCCCCAGGGCAGATGTGGCTACAGTACTAGTTTATCAACACCATGTATGGAGTGAATGAATAATGACATGTGAAGCATCTTTGAGTGTCCAAAAAAGCACTTTATAAAACTGATGTATTATTATTACAAGTATTTCAGTGTTTACAAATACTGTTAGAGTGAAGCTAGCCTGGTCGCACCACACCATCGTACAAATTAAATTTTGTACTAAGGTCTGGCTTTGCTCCATTGAGCCATGCTAACCCCTACCATAATTTTATTATACATAATATCCTGCATTTAACATGTTTTTGCACATTTCTTTCTTTTTGCACAATCTTGAGTTTTTCTATCCATGCCAGATGTGACATGTAAATTTGTCCTTTGTGAGATCAATATAGTATATCTTATCCTATCTTATCACCTGTTAACTCCTTTTGCAGATTGAAACGATTAGAACTGAGTTTACCGTGACGTATCTAAATTCCTGGGCTGCCTTGCAGGGCCTTTCAGATGTAGTTTGTGCAGCGTGTGCCGTGGAGTTCTTTCACGTCAGCCCCATAATCCAAACACTTATTTTATTTTTGTCCAAATGGTCTTCACTGCGGCTCCAAGAAGAAGGACACTCTCCACAACATGTCTGAAACAAACAACAATAATGAACGATGGTTCTGAAAACTAAAGGTGACACTGTTAGTACCGTGTATGGTGTCCTCTGTGTTCACAGACGTCAGTGACCTCCAATTCTCTGGAGCTGATTCCATCTGAGAGAAACCCTCTGGTCTCAGAGTCAGCAGCAGAGCCTTTCTCTTTATGAACCTGAACTAAGGTTAAAGAAAATCTGTACTGGAAGACTCTCTGGTCTCTTGTTCTCTCACTCACTCTGGTCACTTTCACTCTCTGGTCTCCCTCACTCTCTCTGGTCTTTCTCACTATTTTGTCTCTCTCACTTTCTGATATCTCTGCTTTAGTTATTACTACAAACTACATTTATTTTGCATTATTTAAGTTTATTATTGTCAAAATAGCCTGTAATTTCTGTATTGTCTGTGTAGAGGTCCACTTACCGACCGTAATAATGTATGTTTTTCTGGCATTTTATTTTTGAGCAAAATAAAAAGCTGTAACTTTTCTACAGACATCTATCGTCAGTGTGAAAGAGAGAGACAAGAGAGAGAGAAAGAGACCAGAGAGAAAGGCCTATCATCAGTGTGAAGGATACTGTTGTCTGTAGTGTCGGGCTGCATCCTGGAGCCACGCCAACATGTCGGCCACAGATGGAGCTCCAGCAGAGCGCTCGGTTAGAGCTGAAACCTGCTCCGAGACCAAGACCTGGTCCAGGATCTGGAACACTGAAGCCACCTGGGAGCTGACCTCATCCCGAACAGACTGAAGAGCCAGGCTGAAGAGATGAGACACACAACAGCAATACAATTGAATTGAGAGAGAGAGAGGGAGAACGAGAGAGACACACACAATCTCTCTCTCCGATCCCACTCTAGAGATCTCTCTCTTCTCACTGGTCTGTCGCTCTCGCACTTGTCCCCCTCTCTTATCTCTCTATTGTTTCCCTTTCTCTGGTGTTTTCTCTCCCACATAAACGTCATATACTCACAGTTTCTCTTGAAGTTTCCCCATCACAGTGTCCGCCGCGTGGTGGAGCTTGAACCGTAGTTTCGGCTCCAGACCCGGGAGTCCAATGAGCGGTGTCCGAGACAGATCCACTTTAGACAGAGCCACAAACTGCTCTCCCACATTCCCCAGAGACACTACCAGAGGCTCACAGTCCTCCAGCAGCGACCGCCACATCCTCTGGTTCCTTTCCACGGACTGGAAGGCTCTACGCAGGGCATGGTGCAGCGGGGTAAGACTCATAATAGACAGAATGGTGAAGTTTAAGTCCCAAAACGTATGTGTGTGTTGTACACATGGATCTATATTATAATAGATCCATGGTTATCGCATCCCACGCTGAAGCCCGGTCACATTGCTTAGACGTCATGTCCGTGTTTATGAAAATAAAAATAATAATAATGTCAATATGAAAATATATCTCGCCTTAATGATAAACAATGCATTCATAAATCATTAACGGTAATAACTGTGGGATTCGGTTGCATGTTTGTATATTTGTATGTGTTCTTGATATCGTAAACAAAAAAATACTTCCGTGTTTATTTCCGCAGACATTTAGACCCCGGGCTGTGATTGGTCGAGAGGTGGTGGATTATGATTGGCTGCTTTCTCGCTTTGGTCCAGCCCTCGCCACGATTTGAAAATTTCTCCGTGAAGAAGGAGGTAAACTGCTAACGACGGAAAAGAGAAGAAAACACGGATAAATGTGAGTGTTTTAGACATCACTTATCTTTCTTAATAATTTCCAGGTGCACTTCATAAATGTACTGCGTATGAGGCCAAATAACGGGAATAATAAAGGTAAAAGCAAGCGGTAAATAGCTTTAGCATTTTTAGCTCTTGTGTTTGCCTTTGGCTTGGCTAACATTTGAGCATAAATTAATGAAAGAATACACATCCCATTCTCCCAAAAGCCAAGGAAATAAACGTTCAAGTCCGTTAAGGTCCGTTCAGGTATGTATGACGAAGAACAGAGACAACGTTTTTATTTATTTATTTGATCAGGGACAATGCACAACTAAAATTAGTCTTATGACAGAAGAGGTACCAGGTTGTAGCATGAGATGCTAATATCCCCCCTTAGTCCCTGAACAGGTTCATGTTACACTTGATAAATCTTTAAAATCAATCCCACTATACTGGAAGCTTTCAAACATTCACTTAAAATTACATACAATCACTCGAGTTGATTATGTGTACACCAAAAAAAAGTATGAAGCAACTGAAAATATGTCTTATTCTAGGTTCTTCAAAGTAGCTCCTTTTGCTCTGATTACTGCTTCACACACTCTTGGCATTCTCTTGTGGTCCAGCTTTTTTTTTTCTTTCTTTCTTTTGAAAGACTGATAATGAAGCATTTACAGCTAGCTAAGAAACATAGCTATTACTTATTTTGAATATTTTTTTGTGTGCACCCTCTGTGCTCTTAGTAGTAAGTAAGTAAGTAAGTCCTATATGTGCGCTACAACATTGACATTTCCCCACTGTGGGATGAATAAAGAATCTCTTATCGATTCAGTCAATGCATACAGCGTTGTTGTGACAATAACCATGGGTAAGTCTGGCATTTAAACTTAGGGGACGGGTCCCGGCTAAAATAATGTGCGCCGACATTCTTATAATACCGCCCCGGGCCGATGGAGGTGGACCTGGAATTAGAATTATTCAATGCTAATGTATAGCATCTTCTTACATCTCAAAAACGGGTTCACAGGATGGTCTAAAAGTCAGCTCTTGGCCCAAAGCTACGTTCCATGTGTGTGTAAATGCTGAGGGGACGGAGTGTATTTTTTTTGGACCAGTCTAGTTTAGTCACTGTGGAATTTTGCATGCACTCGTTAAAGGACAACTAAACACCAAATCAACTTTTTAAACTCAAACTGCATTAGGTCCAGGTGTGTAGCTCTACATAAATCTTAATGTGTTAACAAGGGTGGAATGGGACTTTCTGGTGTGGAGACTATTGCTTTAGTTTGACCAGCAACGACAACTGTTTTTTTTTTTTGTATGACAAACGAGCTGTCAATCACAGCCCAGACCATGTGTAGCTAAGCCTCCCTTCTTGTCCCCTGGTCCTCCAGGCAACGCCCTTGTGTGAGAAATATTTTCAAATATTCATGTGGGCAGAGTAAGGCTGGGAACTAGGGCTAGGTGATATGGTAAAAAGTAAAATCTCAATTTTATTTCCTGCTTTGGACGTTTTCGATTTTAAATTGATTTTCATTAAAATCACTGAAGACAGACTTTTCCCGTAAAAATATGTTTTGATCTTTCCGCTCAATATTCAAGTTTCATAACTTTTTGAATTTGTTTCCCCCAATGCGTATTATAAAATTCTTGTACAGACTATGCTGATATTGCATAATGACATGTAAAGCGTCTTTGAGTGTCCAAAAGAGCGCTATATAAAACCGATTTTTTATTATTATTATTATTGCAAGTATAATTCATGTGCCACTGGAACTCTCACAATATCCTTCGTTCGATTTCACGATTTTCACAATTTTCACAAATTTGATTTTTTCAAAAGGCCATTAATTGCCTAATTCAATTTATTGCCCAGCCCTACTGGGAACAGGTGTTTAGTCACTTTAAATGAATAGGGCTTGTGCCGGCTGACGTATGCGCAAATGTGTTTTATTCACATTTTCCAGCCCCTGCTGCCATTTTGAAACTCCCCACAGGAGGCGAAAGTGGTGGCACATTAGTTTGAACGGCAAAGATAGGCGTGACTACGTCAGTTAATATTTACAGTCTATGGTTTAAACCAGTGGGGGAGGGTCCCAGCTCAAAAGTGGCCAAAATGACGTGCGCTGACATGCTTGCAATACCACCCTGGGCCAATGGGGGTGGACCCAGAAGTAGAATTAGCCAATGCTAACATATAGCATTGGCAGACCTCTCAAAAACGTCTTTACAGGATGGACCAAAAGTTGGCTCTTGGCCCAAAGCTCCGTTCCACATGTGTGTCAATGCTGAGGGGGGTGGATTTTTTTGGTCCACTCTAGTTTACTCACTGTGAATTTTTGAAGTCTCTCGTTCAAATGAATGGAGTTGCGCCGGCTGACGCATGCGCAGATGCGTTTTTTCACAATTTTCTTGTGGGCGGGACCACTCGCGGCCATTTTGGATTGCTCCAGTAGAGCGCATTATTTGGCCCATTAGGTAGAACGGCGGAGATAGGCGTGACTCTGTCCATTAATATATACAGTCTATGGCTTAAACACACTGTAATCTGTACATGAGATTATTTTGTTTGGAAATGTTTTCTTATGGCTTTATAAGAGACACATCTCGGAAGCCTGTACTCTCTGGAGGTCGACCGCGTAGCCGTAGATCAAACTCTCTCATGGTGACACATTTTCTTAAAGGGGGCAAAGCCTGTGACCAACTGGACATGCAGTACAGACGATGTGGGACAATCATTGTCTTTAGAAATGTATAGTAGGCTTTGGATGTTAATGAATTTTCCTGTATGCTTATAGTTAATCAAATTTAATTTACTACAAAGTGTTTTGATATGATTTTTAAAGATGCCTATTACACAAGTTGTATTATAATCCGTAATTTATTTGAAAACTTGAGCTCATTGATTCAGCTTGTGTATGAATTCAGGCCGTAAAAAGTGCTGAGTAGAGACTTGTGTGAGTGTGAGAGACCTCACACACTGAGATAAAAATTATGGGTCTAACCACAGTGTGTGGTGCGCAGCCACACGGCAAAAATCACGCAAACCACACACAAACCGATGAAAGGTAGAAACGCAGGAATGCGTTCCCAGCGTCAATGGGTTATAGAACATGGATGAACGCGGAAGTGTAACTGGAACTTTATGAGCGTGTCTTGACGTTTCAATTAAACGATACAGTTCCTTATAAGTTATCCTGTTACTCATCAAAATGTTCTAATTAAATCAGCAAAGGAACGGTATAAAAGCCATCATGTCCTGGAAACCTAGTGCTGGGAAAATTGCATCTGTCGGCCAAGCTCTGCCAAACGAGCTGAACACGTTCTACTGACGCTTTGAATCTGCTGATGCCTGTCCTGCTGTATTCCCTGATTGTTTAAATCAAGGGGCCTTCACCGTGACTCGGGAGGAAGCCAAGCGTGTCTTGTCCAGGACCACAATCCGGAAAGCAACTTGCCCCTGTGCTAACAGACATTTTCAACCTGTCGTTAAGGAACTGTACTGTGCCGAACAGCCTGTTCTTATGAAGTCTTTTGAGCGGCTTGTGTTGGACTTCATTAAGAGCCAAATCCCATGAGTATTGACCCGCTCCAATTTGCCTACAGACAATAAGAGCGTTGAGGATGCAATCTCCTTTTCTCTGAACTCTGTCTACAGTCACTTGGACAATAGTAAATCTGTCGCGAGAATCCTGTTCATTGATTACTTGCCTTTTCCCAGGTAGACTGAAAAACTCATGTCTCTCGGTTTAAGTGTTGCCATGTGTAATTTGATTTTTAGCTTTTTAACTGACAGAGGTGAAAATCAATGACTGTATTTCAGATGTTGTTTCTGTGAGCACCAGATCTCCACTGGGATGCATTATGTCCTTTGCTTTTTACATTGTACACTCATGATTGTGTGTCTTCCTCAGACTCTAACCTGATAATTAAACATGCTAATGACACCACCATCATCGGTCTCATCAGTGATAATGATGAATCCTCTTACAGCGCAGAGATCCAAAATGCTGTTCAGTGGTGTAATGATAACAACCTCCAGCTGAATGCATCCAAAACATGTGAACTGGTCTTTGACTTTAGCCGTAACAGTTCTCACATGCCTGTTGTTATTGATAACTCCCAGGTGCAGATTGTATAGGAGGCAAGTTTGTGCGTCTAACTCTTTCTAACGACCTGAAATGGGACAAAAACACTAACCGGGTTGTTAAGAAAGCTTGTCAGCGTCTCTACTTCCTGCGAAAACTGGGAACGAAGATATCGTTCTTTGAGAAGCAGGACATCTCGATATAACAGCTTCTTTCCACAAGCTGGTTTCAGTTCGAACAGAGCACTTTAATGATCTTGCCTTTTGTATTGAAACTTTTAGTCTATCAATTTCACAAGTGACAATTGTTTATGGTTTTGTTTTATTTCTGTACTTTTAATATTTTATATGTACTTGTATTGTGCACATTGGGGACTTTTAAAAATGTATTCCATTGTGGTTTTACTGCAAATGGCAAATAAATGAATCTGAATCTGAAATGGGGATTAAATGTTATGTACACTACACACTGTGGATTCACCAACAGATCAGAGAACCAAACAGTTTATACAGGAAATGCAATTATAACAAACACATAGGAGCCATTTGATTCATAGGGAGCAGATGACTGAGGCTGTAGATCCAGGACTGATGTGACCTCTGTGTTTTCAGATGGCTCCCAGGAAGAGGACGACAAAGCAGCCAAAAAACAACCCCAGGACGGCAAAACTGGAAGCTTTCCTTGATGACTTTGACAGTGAAGGTAACAGGAAACACCAAAGATGTTAAGCTGTTTTAAGTTATTTTATTATCACAGGCACAACTGATCAGAAAACATGTTATCTTTGGTGTAAGAAAGTGAGTCTTACACCACGTCAGTCACTCTTTGACTCTAGTCTCTCTGTTTGGCTGTTATTGGTTGGTCCTCTCTGTCACTTTTCTGTCTGAAAAAGCTGATATGACAGAAGCCAAACATCACATCTAGTGGGAGAAGCAAACGGTCCTCTAGTTTTCCATTTCTTGTGACCCTTGTATCATTGGTTTGAAAGTTGCGTACCTGAGCTTTAACCTCGTTCCCCCAGTGAAAACACGTGTGGTGCAGATGAAGGGGAAGCTGAGTCAGCTGCTGAAGGAGGTGGACACAGGATACAACATGGCTCTCATCAAACTGCCCAAAGCCATAAGGCAACTCAACTGGATCCAGTATTTCAGTGAGTCCAAACCACAAAGAGGCTGTAGATTTAGGGCTGAGGCTGTAGATTTAGGGCTGAGGCTGTAGATTTAGCGCTGAGGCTGTAGATTTAGGGCTGAGGCTGTAGATTTAGGACGGAGGCTGTAGATTTAGGACTGAGAACCAACAAAAACATTTCTTGTTTATAAATGTGTAAAACTCTTAAGTAGATTTAATGATTAAAAGTGATTTGGGAGACCCAGGGGCTGACCAATCCTCAGCCTCAGACCTCAGACTTTTTAAAACTGTTCTTTTAATAAAAAATAAAAAAAACGTTTTGAAAACTGCACAAATACCTTCATGAATGAGGCCTATGAATGGGTTGGGAAATCAGCGTTGATGCCATGTTCTGCTCTTCAGACGCAGAGAAACCCAAGTCTCCAGAAGTTGACCACAAGAAGGTGAGATTCTCTTCGATCCTGTCATGCTCCCCATGTTTACTCCAACCACATAATTTAACAGCTAGTACAGGGATTAAAGAGTTCCGTCTAGGTGACGGATTTCCGTCAAATGAAATTGGTCTGGAAAAAAAAAAAAATATATATAATGATAATAATACACACAATGAAATGATTGATTATTGTCAATATTCCCCAGCCCAGAAGCTGCAGAGAGGCCGCAAAATAATATATAGTAATACATATACGTGTGAATCTGATATATATATATATATATATATATATATATATATTATATATCGTAAATAATAATTTGGCCCCGGGGACGTCTCACTGCTCCTTGTCAGACGAAAAAGCAAAAAGTCTCTCGTGACCACTCCTGCACATACATTTATACTTTACATCCAAGGTCAATGACATCACAACTGTATGGACTCCACGACTCCTTCTGGCCAGCTGCCAACGTTTGCACCTGCTCTGATAACACTTGTCTCCCTCTTGTCCCCCTCCCATTTCAGACTAACCTTGAACTCACTGCTCTTTGAGATTTACACAAACAAGTGGCTAATTTGGCAACAGAAACAATACTAACACTGATTTTAGTTTTTAACTGGTGCAGGAGTTAATATTCCAACAGTCCCCCTGTTGGCCGGAGAGGAACTCTTCGGACATCCATCACTCTCGTCTCAGATGGCCCATCTTCATCAGTTGATCCAGCATTACATCCTATACTCAGTCTAATCCCAGTCTTCACGACGATCTGTGAACTCCTAAACCACCCCATGTGACATTATGAAAAATGTGGTGGTCTTCCACTCAGCCCTTACTTCAGACCCGCCCCAAAGGCCTCTGGGCGGACTGAGCATCCAACTCACCCTAAACTACATACATTGAAGTGATCCTATAAAATATTCTATATGTGGGTGTGCTGCGGTGTCTATTCTGTGTAACAAAAACAATAGTTGCAAGAGCTGTGGAGAAAGATATGTTTGTGTCGTGCATCAATTTGAATATGTAATTTTTTATTTTAATTTTTATAATTTTTTATCGCATCCCGATTTTCCCAGTCCCTCTTACAATTTTGCAAGGTTATGTGCGTTATTTACATGCAAGCAGTCATACATTTTTGATTAAAATATTTTGATAATATCATAAAGCATACTCACAACTCCTCTGGTGATATTCTGACAATATCACAGACCATACTCACCCGTTCTTCTGATGATGTCCTTTATGGCCTTAGGCTATGGTCATCAATTCTTCTGGTTCCCACTGTAGGCCTGGGTTTAGTAGCAGTTGTCTTTCTGCCTCCTTCCCTTCCACAGCGGCTGTTATCACTCTGTTACATAAGGAATCGTATGCACGGAATACAACAGCATCCACATAGCGTCAGGATTGCTGCAAATACAGCCACCGATAGCAGAGTTGAATGCTATCAGTGCCTTATATCTGCCAAACACTCCAACACCCATCCCACATTGATTGGTCTACTCCTGAATGTGCCTTCATTTCTTGGGATAGCGCTTTCAGTCCCTGAAGGGCCCTTGTTTAATTTTCCATTTGGCGGCAGTATTATTTGGGATAAACGTACAGCACGTAGGGCCAATCAATGAACAGGCTCCGCCTTCTTTGGCTAAAATCATGTCAACAGCAAGTCTGTTCTGGAAGGTCATTAAGGATGTGGCTGATAATTTGTTCATGAATTGCCTCAAATCCATCATATGTATAATTGCTTAGCCTCTGTATGTTGTAATGTAAGTAGTTGATCCGATCGACGTTCTTATTTGGGGTTATTGGAAAAATTGCGGAGATTATTGGGATGTTTTCAAATCCTGATGCAATTTCATCAACCAATTTGTATTCATTTGGAATTCCCCTAGGAATACCTATTGCATCAATATAAACTGAACTTCCCTCCTCTGGTCTAGCCAGTGCCCTTCTTGATCTGGTTTTTACACTAATGATTTGTTTCAAAATCTCTGGCTTCTCTAGATCCACTGGAGATATTTCAATTGGTATAAGTAATGAGATCAACACACACATGCCATCCCACAGAGGGTGTAGATATCCCCTTAAAGACTTGCCACCACAATACCACCACACATCTGCTCTGGCTACTGTCAACTTGTGTCCATTTAATTTTTCTGTGAAATCCTCATACCTAATGCATAAGATCTATTTACATGTCCTACTTCCCTTTTTCTCCACTAAGGACCTTCTGATGACGCAGGTGTATTCACCTCTTACTTGTGAATTAAAAATTGGTGGCTGTCGCATTTGTGGCCGTTACCGGATATATATTTATCATATAGTGAACAGTTAGGGTATAGGTTATCTCTCATCATAATCTCTACTAAACATGTATGATTGTCCCTAATCTACTACAGTCGGTACTGCATGTAACATAGGCCTTGGTCCCATACAAGCAATACATTGACTTAGTTGTGTAGCTTTTGCAGCTTGCTCAATCATAAATAGCCAATTATTTTTTGTAGCTGTTTATTCCTGTCTCCATTCTGAAAACATCATCTGCGTGTAAGAGAGTTGCATTATATACCATTACTAGATTTGTGTTACCTACATGTCCTTACGTTAAGCCCCCCTTCTCTTGTGACACTGACTGGATCTTCACAAATAGTTAATTAATGCCCAAGGGTCTTCTCCTGGCACATATTGCCCATACCAGAAATCCCCAACAAAATCCATAGAGGTTTCTTCCCTGATCTGTCTCTTGGGTCCAATGACTCACCTCTCAAGTCCACTGTAATTGTAAGACATGGTACACTTCCCTGCATAATCCCCTTTGTCATGGAAATTATTTTAGAATGGTGTCTTGCAAACTCTGTAGTTGGTGTTGGTGTCCAATCAAATCCAGTATATGCCACCATTGTCCCCCATGATTTTATCTCTCATGTCATTTGTCCATGTACCATTCATAATCTGAATTTTCTGCCCACTTTTTTTCCCTTTGTTTACTAAATAAAAGGTACCTGGAATGCTATGTTCTCCCTTTGCCAAACACAATCCCCCAAATAGGTATTGTCGCTTTTTTGCACATGCTCCCAGTTTATCCAATTCCCTTTTTTGGTCTTATTTTTATCCCTGTCCCCTTTGTAGGTTGAATTTTGCGTTCTTTCATTTGTTTGCCGGGTAAATGTCTGAATAATCAGAAATTGAGGAATTGACACCAAGTTTTCTCCTTACCATAGACAGTTGTTGGTTTTGCATACCCCTGGCCTAACTCTGTTTCCCAGGCCCACATAAAAAAATCCAGCTATAATCCCTATACCTACCACCATACTCACCCACTCTCGTGTCCTCAACCCTAAGAGTGTCCATGGTCCTATCATGTTGAGAGTACCTGCATGGTGAACACCTCAGTCTTAAAGTCTATCCCATGCATACCAGATTAGTGTTTTCAGCTTTGATTTGCTCAATTGCTCATCTAAATAGTTGATTCTGGATCATGAATATTTTTTTTTTTTTTTTTTTATATATTCAATCAATAATTATAAAAATAATATTAATAATCAATCAATAAAAATAATCAATAATCAATCTTCCCCCTGTTTTATCACAATCCTGTGATAAATTAAACATCCCTTATAGGCCAATTTGTCACCCCCACCATTATCACTTATGTCGGATCCAAACCACGTCAGTTAAATGCACAGTCCCCTTGATCAGCCCAATCCATAAAGTCAGAGAAATTGCCAAATTCTTCAATAACCTGAAGTCCATCGACCATAATTTCAAACCCCTGAATCCCAAAATCTAAAATGGCAATATCCTGATATTCAACATCCTGAACCTCATCGCCCTGACCTTCAACAACCCAATCTCCAATGTCCAGGACCTCAAAACCCTGTCCTCCACCATCTCTAATGTCAAAATCCTGATATCCAGACTCCTGAACCTCAGGGGCCAGAACCTCAACCTCCCAATCTCCAAAGTCTGGAAGTCCAGAGCCCCAAAGTCCAAAATCCTCAACTCCCAACAGTTCCAGAAGGTCTCTCATACTATTGTCATCACTAGTCCCTATGCCATCAGACACTTGCATCACAGGGCTATCTGGAGGGACTCTATAGGTGCATTATAGGGTTGCTCCGCACTCCCTAGAACTCCCCATGTTCTAACTAATAGAGTCAGACACTTCCCTCTCTGTCCCCCTGTCGGCCTCCTTTTCTGATGATGTAGTGATATCTTTCATTACATCAAGCAGGGATCTTTCTGGTGCACTAGTGGGCCTAGTGTGTGATATGTGCACAAAGGATGACTCTGTAGTTTGTGAGTCGTCTAAGTAATATTTCAAAGTATACTCGTATAGTTTGGAGATTTTAAATGGGCCTTTCCAAGTTAGCTGATCCCAACAATGTTTCTGGTTTTTCACATAAATGTAGCCTCCAACTGTAAGTTTGTCTTTTACAGCCTGCAAAGGGGGCTCTGGAGATTTCTGGGTCAGCGTGACAATGTTATCTTGCAGAAACTTCACTGTAGTGACCAATGTTTTCATATAAGTTTCCCTAGCATCATCAGTGGCTGCTGGAGGTGGGAGCTCCAGTGAACGAGATAAGTTACTGGGCATGTGTCTCCCATACATTAGTTGAAATGGTGACATAAAAATTGGCCTGCTTGGTTCTCCTCTTATTGCCATCAAGGCTATAGGCAGTGCCTGTTTCCAATTCATTTTTCCAGCCCTACACATGTGTGCCAATCTGTTTTTCAGTGTCTGGTTGAACCTTTCAATCACCCCTTGTGATTGCGGGTGTAACACTGCTCCAAAATGCTGTTTTATATTCAGCCTCTCACATAGTTGGGTCATTGTCTGGTTCTTAAAATGCGAGCCGTTATCAGATCTGATAACTCTCGCTGGGCCGTACCTTGGAAAGATCTCTGTCAAGAATACTTTGGCTACTGATTCTGCATTTGCTTTTGCCAAAGGAAAAGCTTCAGGCCATCGTGTGAGTGGGTCAATCATTGTGAGCACGTATCTACACCCATCCGCTTTCTTATCAGCAGTCATGTCGATGAAATCAATTACGATTTCTGCCATGGGCCATGGAGGCACTGGGTATGCTCCTATCCCTGCCTTCACCGCCCTTGCCTTAGAGAGCCCTTGACATATGTCACATGAGTCACATAGATGCTGAATGGTTGGTAGCATAAAAGGATGGAACATGTGCCGTCTTAGTTCTGAAAAAAGTTTTGAGCACTTTATGTGTGTTTCCTCATGCTTACTTTGAATGATCTGTAGTAGTTTTTTAGTAGTCACGCACGGTTTACCAAATGTATCATAGAATACTCCTTCACTGTTTTTAATGGCCCCTGCAGTTTTCCATGCTGTCACATCATACAGTGAGGGATTTTCTTGCAATATGTGTGGACTGTTCTCTTCTCTTTCTTCAACTGGTGCCTCTGTTCCCTCAGGATTGTCTTCAATAACTCCCTGCAGAGCCGTACCTATCCTGTCATACCCAGCTGTCATTTTAGCAACTCTATCAGCAAACTCATTGCCCTTTGCCACGAAGTCTCTGGCTCGAGTATGTGCTCTGCACTTGACCAATGCAGTTTTGTGACGTACATTCTTGATTTGGTCTGCCACCTTCTGCCATAATTCCAAATGTGTAGGTCTCAAATTTTTTGTTGTGATGAAATTGTCATGCAATACCCAGATTGGCAAGTGTAAATGCACTGTAGAATGCACATACTCAGAGTCAGTATATATTGTGATAGGTCCTTCTGGCCTGTTCTCCAAAGCCAGGCTAAATGCTACTAATTCTGCATACTGAGCTGACTTCCCTGCCAGCGCCTCTGCCTTCAGTATGTTAAAATCAGGATTGGTAACAGGTGATGTTTCCCTGTCATGGATGACTGCTGCTGCGCTTGCAACCAATGCTCCAGTTTTGTCTCTATGCGAGTGTCCATCTATAAAAATAGCATGTGACCCCTCAATCTCTGACCTGCCCAACTTTTTGATCAAGTTTGTTTCTTCACTATGTTGGACCTCACACTGGTGAACTGGGCCTGAGATAGTAAATGGTAATATTGGAGAGTTCTGTTGGTTCAAATGTAACTTGCATATTTACGAGTAACAGATGAATCTTTTGAGACATTGAATTTGTCAATGCAAATGTGTTCCCCTTCAAAGCTGCATACATGTTATGTGGCGTCCTCACTATCACCTCTGAGTCCAAGATTATGTGTGATGTGGAAACCAGTGAGTTCTTAAGGGCCATTACATAACGTGCACATGAGAAGTGGTGTGCTTCTGATCCTCTGAGATTGGAGCTGAATATGTACAATATTTTGGGTGCATCTGCTATCTTCTGAAACAACACTGCACAATAATAATCTCCAGTCATTGTGATTTCCATCATAATTGGGTATTTCCTATCAACGCAGTGTAAAGTCTGCACCATTGATAGTTTTTCTTTGATTGATTGAAATGCCTGTGCTTGCTCCTCAGTCCATGTCAAGATCCCATCATAATCTGTGTAGCCTACATCAATCAACATTTTCTGCAAGGGCTTCATCATGTAGGAGAAGTTGAAAATATATTTCCTGATATAGCTTGCCGTATTTATGAAGGACATCATTTCTCTCACTGTTTTTGGTTTGGGAAACTCTGATAGTTTGATCAGTCTTGACTGGTCACACATGACTCCTTCTGAAGTGAGATAAGTCTTTAGAAAAGATACTCTCTGTCTTACAAATGCACACTTGTCATAATCAATTTTGAATCCCTTTTCTGCCACTACTCTAAGGACTTTCATAGTGATTTCTGTACATGCCTCTTCAGATACTCCTGAGATTAGAATATCATCTACATAGGCCAGAACAAAGTTTTTGTCTGGGTCAATGTCAATCTCAGAGAGCACGTCCTGGATCAATTTGTTAAAGATCCCAGGTGCAGCGCAGTGACCCTGTGGTAAACGCGTATACACATACTTCTTCCCCTCAACTGTGAATGCCAGATACTTCCAGCACTCAGGGTGCAATGGGATGCAGAAGTATGCGTTACATAAATCAATGGTGGTAAACCATTTATGAGACGCTGGTAAGAATGCCATTGCTCTGTGTGGGTCAGGTGTGTCCAATAGTTTGTCTTGTGATCTCTCATTTAATTTCCTGAAGTCATTCACTAGTCTGCAGTATGGTTTTCCTGCCTTGTCTACTGCCAACATTGGAATATTATATGGCGTATACTCTGACGCTTCGACAATGATTCCTGCCTTCACCAATTCTGACACTGTGTACTTCAATTTGTCCTGGAGTCCTGCTTTAATGGGATACTGCTTCTGATAACACACTTGGTCATCAAACAGTAGTTTTATTGGCAGGATTCCCTCTGCTTTCCCGATGTCAAATGCATGTTTTGTCCATAGCCTCTCAGGTAAAGTGTGTTTCTGCTCTTCAAATAGGTTTGAATTGGTATTTTCCCTGCCATGTGTCCTTGTTCTCTGTACCTCCTGCATAGTGGCTTTATATTCAATTGGGTCATTGAATTTGATCACATAACCTCCTGTGGTTTCACTATGCAGTACAATGTATTGTAATTGTCCCTGTTGCACACACATTGGTTTTAAATCACTGGCCAATATCAGTGCACACATTGGACCTAAATTCTTGGCCTCTGCTTTGGACTCAATCATCATTGTTACATGTGGTGTGGATTTGTCAACCCTAAATATTGGGAGTGTGTCTGTGTTTGAATTTGTGTTAGCAAACGCCACCCCATGTTCTCCCACCACTACGCAATTCAGCTTTTGTGTCACTTTAGGATCTCCTACTCCCTGTGTCTGGCATGCACTAGTCTTGTACATTTCCCACTCAATCAAATAGTTGTCATATGATTGTTGATCTTCTGGATGCCTAAAATATGCCTGTGTACAGTGTACGACATCTACTGGAGACCGCAAGTCCTTGCATCTCTCAGTAATCCATGGCAAAAATGGCTTAACTAGTTCATGCAATGTGTCATTGGATTCTTCACTACCCTCTAGCCAAAAAACTGTGGCTATGTTATCGTCAATTTTTGGTGTTTTAAGATTTTGTTCCTGCTGGAGCAACAGTTCAGTTTCGAGACCACAATCCTGTATTAACATGCCCAACTCATTTGACACTTCAATTTCATTCTGGAAAGAAATATCCAATTTCAAAAGTTTTATCAAATCCCTTCCCATTAGGTTGTGGGGACAGTTTGGGGCTATTAGAAATTCATGTTGGAAAGTCTGCTTTACTCCTGATTTATAGGTAACTGTGCAGTCTAGAGGTTTTGAGTAAAAAACTCTTGTAGCCAAACCATTAAATCCAGATACGATTTTCCACTTTTGAGAGGGCTCTAGACTGCATTTTAATGAACTAAATGTTGCTCCAGTGTCTACCAACAGTTTCTGAGGCTGTCCCTCAATTGTTATTGTGATAAATTTTGGAGCCACGTTAATGCATCCCTCTCTATCTGGACCACGGCATCTTCATTTCGGTAATAAACTGAGTTGATGAGCAGCGACCTCTGGTCTTGACTCTGTCATCTGGTGAGTGGTCATATACTGTGGCTGTGGTTGGCCCAAGACCATTGGCTGTTGTGGTTGTACCTGTTGAGGTGCCTGATACATCTGGTGTATTTGTGGTTGCTGGTATGGCTGTTGCGGTTGTGCCTGGTGCACTTGTGGTTGTTGGTATGGCTGTTGTGGTTGTCCCTGGTACACTTGTGGTTGTTGGTATGTTTGAAATGGAAACTGCTGCTGACCTCCTTGATCCTGCATGTGTTGCATCCCTCCCGTTCTGCAATTTCTTGCTATATGTCCGTACCGTCCACACCTGTAACACTTCATGTTTGATAAATCTCTGTCCTGTCTAAATTGTCCACCACCTCTACCTCTGCTATTCCTGGGGAATGTCTGGAACCTCTGTCCTTGATTTCCATAGGGCATGTATCCATTCATTTGCCATTCATACTCTGGTTGCTGCTGTATCTGTCCAGTCTGTATAATCTGCTGTGGTTGCATCACCTGTGTCTGCGTCTGAGGCTGCAGTGGACTTGGATTACCACTAAACAACATTTCTGCTTTCTCCACTTTTTCTGGCTTTGGTTCAGATTTTTTAATCTCTTTAACTAATTCCTTAATCAGTGACAAACTATCATCAGTTTTGGGGCTGTTTTTCTTCCTAAGTAGCTTTTTAATAGTACAATATGACCTAACAAAAGCTGGCGAGTCAGTATCCAAATTCAGAATGTGTTTTTCCTTCTCAGCTGTCGGTAGCTCCCTGAGCATTCGCTGATAGAACATCTTTTTGATCAAATCATAGGTTGGGGTGGACTCTCTTGGATACAATGCATCAAACTCCTTATTTATTCTATGCTTCATGGCCTCGGCTGTCTCTCCATCCTGCACTTCTAGATTTATGGTTTCCATAGCATTCATGGGCACAGGAAATAACGTTTCCATTTTTTCCATCACAGCTGAATACCATGCTTCCACTGAACAGCTGTTTGTGGCTCGAACTGCAACATTTTCAAATCCTGTGGACATGATTGGAAGATGGACACCGAGAACGGTAGTGAGATCATTTAGGGTTAAATTTTGAGCAGGATAGTGTTCCAGGATTGACAACAAACATGCTCTGCCCCCATACTGCCTTGGGTCTTTCATTCTCATTTTTATAGAGTCAATTTCAGTTATAGTGAGCGGTTTACATGTCCTGATTTCTCTGCCGGACCTAGATGTCGATACCACAATTGGACACATCGACACATCTTCTCCTTGTCTGCGCCTAGCTTTCCTCTTGTTCTGTCGCCTTTCCTGTTGATAATAAATTTCCCCACTCGTACCGTCGTCTTCTGAGTGTTCAGCTGTTACAAACGCATCTGAGCCGGTCATCAATAAATCTTCGTCTGACGAGCTTGATTCTGCATCTATAGTCTGATTAGATCGAGTAAAATAACGATGCTGTCTTTCTTTTCTAATTGTAATCGGCTTCTGAAAGCTGATTCTTAAATCTCTCTTCTTCCTAGCCTCTGAGTGTTGGTCCACTCCCTTCTGGGCCTCTCTGTCTGCGCCCCCTTCGCACCTCTGAGCTGTCACTCCTCCCGCCCCCTGCTCTCTCAGCTCTGCTCCTTTCTCTGCCTGGGAAGTAATCTCGTCAAATTTGGGACTAGAATGACTAATAAAGTTTTTTCCATTAAAACCATTTGCAAATGAATTTCCCCTAGTCCCTGGAGTATGCTGCAAGTGAGATGGGCCTCCCTGAATCGTGTGATTTTTAAGCTCACTTTCCAGTCTTGTCAATGTGTCATTAAATTGTCTTTCAGCCACTTGTGCCACAATTTCTCCAACCTGATCAATGTGTTTCTGAAGCTGGGTAGTCTGAGCTGTAACCTCCCGTACCTGCCTGAGCGCCTCTTGGGAGTATTTTTGATCCAGACTCTCCTCTCCTATGCTAGTCACGGTACATTTGATTGGCTCTTCAAATGTAATCAATGGAGCCATTGTTGCAGAATCTTTACTTTTCACTAATTCTGTTAAATCTGGATACAATGGAGCATACGGTGGAGGGGAAGAATCAGGAGCTGTACTTTGCAATTTGGCAGCAGTCATCCATTTCTCATTTAGTTTGATCATCATTGAAATCAGAGTAACCTCATCTGTCAACTTTTGAATTTTCTTATTTTCTAACGGCTTCTCTCTTTGCATTTGAGAACGTTTCTCCAAAACTAATTCTCTTAGTTGTTTCATTAACCCTTCACTTGGAGGTGAATTTGACTTAGCTAAAATACCATCTTTCTTTTTTGATTTTAACCATGTTCTAACGCTCCTTGTTGTTGTATTCTTAATCTCTGTTGTCCCCTCTAAATACTGTATAATCCCCTTTATCCACTCATCTAATGTTACAGATGCCATGTTTTCTACCGTCTAGATTACAAGCCTTGTGTTATCAATATCAATGTAAAAAATCAGCAATTGGGTGCGTAATCTTAGAGCGTCAGATCGTGGTATCTCCCCGTTCAACCACAAGTGGTGGGGAAATGTACGCACGAATCGTGACCCCGTCCTACGCGACCCAAGTTACTGCGTTCACTGTGACCGTTTGTGCAATGGTCACTTTCAACAGAAAACATCAATCACTCATTCACACCAAGAGAAAAATTAAAAAGTGAGAAAAGTTAGACACTGTCCCTGTCCTCTCCCTCTCGTCAATTAATTAAAACACACAGTTTTCTCCTTCAACTATTAAATCACTGAGATAACACACAGTTGACTCCTTAACTCATAAATCACTTAGATCCTCACACACAGTTTTCTTTCCTTTAGGTTAACTATCAATCACTGAGATAAAACACACAGTTTTCTCCTTTTCTTACGTCACTTAGACTTAGAATACTATTATCCCAATAAAATATAAAATACTTGCAAATCCTTCAATATTTACCCTACTTGGTGTTTGTTTGTTTTTATTTTTTATTTTTAGGTCTCAGGTCAGGTGAAAGGAAAGATTAATTAGTTGGTAACAATCTTACCGTTTTACTTTGGCGCCAAATTAATCTTTTCTCTGACCGGTCCTAGTGTCTCCTGTCGAAATCCTGTTCGAGCGACGCCAAGTTCTGCAGTAATTTGTCAGAATTCCCCCCCCAGAAGCTGCAGAGAGGCCGCAAACACAGCCCTTCGTTCTGCAGGTCCTTTTAGTTCAACAAGAGACAAAAACCAATGTTAAAACAGTGATAGAAATGACAGATACCAAACCTGATTTCAAAAAGGTTATATTGAAGATTTTGCAAGCAATATTACAAGATAACGGTCCGCGAACAGATCTCGCTTCGCGTTCAGATAAGGAGGTGGCCCCCGGGGACGTCTCACTGCTCCTTGTCAGACGAAAAAGCAAAAAGTCTCTCGTGACCACTCCTGCACATACATTTATACTTTACATCCAAGGTCAATGACATCACAACTGTATGGACTCCACGACTCCTTCTGGCCAGCTGCCAACGTTTGCACCTGCTCTGATAACACTTGTCTCCCTCTTGTCCCCCTCCCATTTCAGACTAACCTTGAACTCACTGCTCTTTGAGATTTACACAAACAAGTGCTAATTTGGCAACAGAAACAATACTAAACTGATTTTAGTTTTTAACTGGTGCAGGAGTTAATATTCCAACACTCTGGCCACTCACTGGTCTCACTCTTTTCTCTCTCTGGTCTCTCTCTAGTCTCTCTCTGGCCACTCACTGGTCTCACTCTTTTCTCTCTCTGGTCTCTCTCTAGTCTCTCTCTGGCCACTCACTGGTCTCACTCTTTTCTCTCTCTGGTCTCTCTCTATTCTCTCTCTGGCCACTCACTGGTCTCACTCTGGTCTCACTCTGGTCTCTCCCTGGTCTCTCTCTCTGGCCTCTCTCTCTCTCTGTCTCTGTCTCTCTTTATTGCCTCTCATGACCTCAGACCTGCGTTGGTGTGAGTTTGCTGCTAACGAGCCCTGGTCTTCTCCCTACTCTCAGAGGAGAGAGGGGGGAGGAGCAAGGGTAGGGGGCTTGTTGCTTGCTTTAATTGAGACAAACCAATTATCTGCTGGAGTTGTATCTTAACATCACCTTGAGGTGGTGCAGGGCAGGAGGACAGAGAACACACACATACACACACACACACACACACACACGGAAGCCCCTCCCCTCCCCCCATGTATGTACTGTATGTTCATACTGTATGGATGCGCACATTAAAAGGTATGGACATTCATGTAGTTATTGTAGGTATGATTGGTATGAATGCCAATGTTGTAATCTAATTTGTATGTGAATAAAATGTATTTAAAAAAAGGAAAAAATGAATCAGTTAATTTACTTTACCATAAGAATGAGAGGGGGAGAAGAAAGGGGAGAAAGAGAGAGGACAGAAGGGAGGGTGGAGAGAGAGAGAGAGAGGAAAGATAAGGGAGAGAGGGAGGAGAAGAGCGATAGGAGAGAGAATCTAGGCCTCAGGTTTCTCTCTGGTCTCTCTTTGGTCTCTATTTAGTCTCTATCTGGTCTCTTTCTCTGGCCTCTGTCTCATCTCTTCCTCTGGTTACTCTCTCTATGGTCTCTCTCTAGTCTCCCGCTCTGGTCACTCCCTCTGGTCTCTCTTTATGGTCTCTCTCCCTGGTCTTTCTCACTGCTCTCACTCTGGTCTACTGCTCTGGCCTCTCTCTGGTCTTTCTTCAGTTTCTCTCTGGTCTCTCTTTCTCTGGTTTCTGAAACTCATCTAAAGTTTGTGATTATATTGTTCCGTTGTTATTGCTGTCTA
Source organism: Knipowitschia caucasica (assembly GCA_964034765.1). Lineage (NCBI taxonomy): Eukaryota > Metazoa > Chordata > Actinopteri > Gobiiformes > Gobiidae > Knipowitschia > Knipowitschia caucasica. The sequence goes on along the minus strand of OZ035838.1, from coordinate 9,414,544 downwards.
TCTCCCTATATTTATTGGATAAATATAATTAGAAAGTATTTTTGAAATCTCACATCAGAGATGATGGATCAAAGCTTCAACAGAATCCTTATTGAAATTATTTAAAGATGCCCTTTAAATATGAAATAATGTCTTAACCAAGTCTGGGACCAAGTCTGAGGCTGTAGACCCAGATTTTTTAAAAGGGGGTCGCATTATAAAGTTATGTTAGCCACTTTCTCCTCTTCAGAACAAAAACGATGGCAAACCTCGGTCCTGTTTGAGCTCATCAAATGTGTCTTCTTGGTGTAAGTTTATGTGACAGTTCTATAGACTCATTTTTTCATAACTAATTTCAGCGGTGATGCTGTTAATAAAGACACGGTTCTTGTTGGAAATAATGGACCCGGGAGGACCCCAAGGCGTGTCCTGGGTCTGCCCCGCGGTCTTTTCCCGGTGGGACATGCTTGGAACACCTTCCCAGGGAGGCATCCAGGAGGCATCCGGAACAGATGCCCGAGCCACCTCAACTGGTTCCTCTCGACGTGGAGAAGCAGCGGCTCTACTCTGAGCTCCTCTCGTGTGACTGAGCTCCTCACCCTATCTCTAAGGGAGCGCCCAGCCACTCTGCGGACGAAAGCTCGTTTTGACCGCTTGTATCTGCAATCTTGTCTTTTTGGGCATTACCCAAAACTCCCGTCCAAATTATCTTAAGTCTCTGGATGTTGCAGGACTGTCTTGAGTGACTTGTCTCTGCCACATCGTGTGGCACTCGGGGGCGGTGCCAATGTAGTGTCAGACCGGAGTGGAGGTCCCTCTCTACAAGAAGGGGATTGGAGGGTGTGTTCAAATTACTGTGGGATCACACTCCTCAGCCTCCCCGCTAAGGTCTACTCCAAGGTACTGGAGAGGAGTGGGCCGCCTGAGGCCAGCTAAGGGCCGTCCGGTCCCTGTATGACCAGATCCAGAGCTGTGTTCGCATTGCCGGAAGTAAGTCAGACTTGTTCCCGAAGCATGTAGGCCTCCGCCAAGGCTGCCCTTTGTCACCGATTCTGTTCACTGTCTTTATGGACAGAATTTCTAGGTGCAGTCAGGGGCTGGAGGGGGTCCGGTTCAGAGACCACAGGATTTCATCTCTGCTGTTTGCGAACGATGATGTCCTGTCCTCCAACGAACCAGGACCTGCAACATGCACTGGGACGGTTTGCAGATGAGAATCAGCACCTCCGGATCTGAGGCCATGGTGCTGAACTGGAAAAAGGTGCAGTATATATTTATATACTGTTCGATATGCAACCAAAACTCTAGTCCACAGCCTCTGCATTTATCAGCAGTGTTGTGCCAGTTCACAGCTCTTCTGAAGTAGTCCAAGTTCAGTTCATACATGCTCAAAGTGAACAGTTCTGTGCTGTCCTGTAGACCAGCCCTTTCTAGCCATTGGTAGGACTTCCTGAGATTAGCCACTTCTGTTATGCTCCGGTGGTACATGCCGTGTAGGGGATTGTCCTCCCATCATGGGCTCTTCTCCAGCACCTCCTCATCTCGCCACTGCCTGAGACACACTGAGTACGTCATCCGTTTTGGCCTTCTCCATGATGTAGTTATGGAGTTTGGATGTTTCGTCCTGGACACTGGCTCTCACACTCACTAGTCCTCGGCCTCCTTCTTTACGGCTGACGTAGTCTCAGGGCTTGATTTGGGATGGAACCCGCCATGCATGGTAAGGAGCTTTCTAGTTTTAACATCTGTGGTCTGAATCTCTTCCTTTGGCCACCTGATTATTCCTTCAGGGTATCTGATCATAAGTACTACAAACTGAACGAGCAATGCGCTGCACTACGTGTGCCTATACTTTATGTCAAAAAGTCCTGTGGCCCTGTGTCGCTAATTTATCCTTTCTTTTCATCACGACTCGGGCACATGTGAGTCCAACAACCGAAGAAAGGCACTAGCATACTGCGCCGCACCGGCTCAACACGGAGTCGGGGTGCGTTCACAGGCGGTGGAAACCGTGGGAATTTTTAGTTTTAGGCGGAAAAAGTGCGGAAGATTTTCAAGATATGCACATTATTACACTGCCGTCTTCTGAGGGGGGCACTGGGGGTGGCAAGGAAATTTTTAGAGGTGGCAGTGGCCACCCTGGCTGTCCCTCTGGCTCCGCCACTGGCCACTGAAAAAATGAGCGTGTTCAATGAACGCGTTCTTTTGAACTCGTTCACGCACAACACTGTATATCAGGCTCTGAGCCATGCACCCAAACTGCTTTACCTTCGGTTCCTACGAAGCACGAAGCAATCTGCTTTGAAGGGCCTCGTCCATGTTCTACCGCAGCCGCTCCTCATTTCCACCCTAAACGTAATCACACACGGGCCAATCACAATGGACCTTCTCTTCTCTCTGTACGAGGGTGCACGGGTTGTAGCCCAACCGTCTTGCAATGGTCATGTGATATCAGGTGACGTTGCAAGGGGACGAAGTATGGTCACTGCACCTGCCTGCCTTTTGAAATTCAACCATGAGTATAAACTTAGAAAAACAACCTCCTCTTCACCAAAAGCTGTTTTGGGGTGTTTCCTGTGCTGTCCACCCGGCCCCTCCCCCTCTGATTAATGACAGTGTAGGGGTGGCCGATATGGCCTAAAATTCATATTGCGGTATAATTTGGGACACAGACGGTAGACGGTATATATTGCGGTATAATTTGGTGTGTGAATTTCAATATAGGTCTAGCAGGTTCTTGCATAAAATAGTCAAGATTGTTACTTATTTATAAATTAGAATCTAATATATATATTTTTTTTAGTTATTCAGTGAGAAGAATAAAGAGACAAATGTTGTAACATACATTATTTATGTATGTTACAGTAAATACCGTTCACTGTAAAAGCAATTTTTAAAAAGAAAAACATGTGCATTCATTTAGAATATAAAAAACTCACAAATGTTGAAATCAAAGCCTGTAGGAGTTAGACATGGTCATTATTTATAGTGTCTGAGAGTTTTGTGCAGGTACATGACTTCAGTAAAAGCTATTGTTCGTTTACAAAGCTGGTCTTGCCATTTGTTGACGCTCCCTAAGTGCTTTTCTCTGCGCTTGCAGTGAACTGGATGATTCAATGGATTTATCTGCATTAAAACAGCATTGGATTTGAAAAATTGATGTAAATGATCATTTTGGCACAATAAATTTTGTTTAACAAAGTAGCTTTCGTGAGATATTGACCGCGGAGGTCCGAATCTGACGCTAACTTTCGCAAACTTCTGCTGTGATGCTGTGGACACGGCACACGCATGGATCTATTTTGGCTCACGCTGGTGCTTCGAGCCTACGCCCCTTTGACACTGATTGGCCAAAAGGTAGACTCTTAAACTGTGATTACTGTGTGTGTATTTACCTCTGCTGGGGCCGCTGTGACAACAATACATAGACAGAAACACGGTGTTAATGCCGTGCTGTTGTTCGTTGTTTCCAGTGGTGTCTGCTAGGCTAATAGTGCTAGGCTAATGCTAGGCTAATAGTGCTAGGCTAATGCTGCTGAATGCCGGTTTGTTTTGGTCCGTTCTGCTGGCGTCAGAGCCTGCGCAATTTTATGACATAATGACCTATCGCAATATGCCGGTATAACAAAAATCTCTACCGTGGGCCAAATTTATATCGCATACCGCTTATACCGTTTATATCGCCCAGCCCTATGACAGTGTCTCTCCCGTCTCTCTCGAAGATGTGCTTCCCTCCTGCAGATTTCACAGATTAATTTTGAGTAGTGGCTGATGAAGCAGAAGAGACCGTAGAGAGACCAGAGAGAGAGAGACCGTAGAGAGACCAGAGAGACCAGAGAGACCAGAGAGAGAGAGAGAGAGAGAGAGTGTAAAGGTGTGTTTAAAGATGATTGGTCTTTCTCTGGTCCCTCTCTGGTCATGTCCTTGTCTCTTGCTCCGTTGCCCAAACACAATAAATTCAGTAGGATTTATGACGGTCCCCAAATGACATGATCAAAACACACACACACACTACAGATCCCAGCTTTAAAATTACAGACCCCAGCTTTAAAGTTATAGACCCCTGCTTTAGTCTCTTCTCTAGTTTCTTGTTAAAAATATGTAAATAGATCCTTCCAGACAGTTTCCTCGTCTCGTCAGAATTGCAGCCTTGACAGTTCGTGGTTTAAGCGGCGAGCGTCAGCCATTTTGAAAAATACACCAAGGTCAAAGATCTGAGGCGTCTTCAAAGAAACCAGGACCAGAGAGAAGTCTCGGCTGAGTCTGAGAGAAATCCCCCAATCCAAGACCAGGACAGGACCAAGGACCAGACCAGAGAGACAAGAAAGAGACCAGGGGTCTTAGCCTCTCTGGTCTCTCCCCTGGTCTCCCCCCTTGGTCTTTTTCTCTCTGGTCCCTCGCTCCCTGTTATCTTTCTCTCTTTGGTATCTCTCTCACTGGTATTCTTTCTGTTCTCTCTCTCCCTGTTATCTCTCTATCTGGTCTCTCTTGCCCTGCCCTCTCTCTCTACCTAGTCTCTCTCTCCCTGGGTTCTCTCTCTGGTCTCTCCCCTGGTCTCTCTCCCCTATGTCTTTTTCTCCCTGGTCTCTATCTGGTCTCTCGCTTACAGGTATCTCTCTCTCTGGTCTCTCTCGCCCTGGTCACTCTCTCTGGTTAACAAGTAGAAAGGTCAACTTGTAGTGAAATGTCGAGTGAACCCAGGTCCCTGTACAGACAATGTCCTGCAGCAGTTAACAACAGGTGATCTTTGTCTCGTTGTGATGCTCTTCTCCTCTGTCTTCTATAAATTATCTATACTTCCAGCTCCTCACCCATGGTCCTTGCTCATGGTCCTCACCTGTGGTCCTCGTTTACACCATTAATAAAACTGAAACTAGAGAGAGACCAGAGAGATCGCAGAGAGAGACCAGAGAGAGACCAGAGAGAGACCAGAGAGAGACCAGAGAGAGACCAGAGAGAGACCAGAGAGAGACCAGAGAGAGACCAGAGAGAGACCAGAGAGAGCCCAGAGAGAGACCAGAGAGAGACCAGAGAGATCCCAGAGAGATCCCAGAGAGATCCCAGAGTGAGACCAGAGAGAGACCAGAGACCAGTGAGACCAGAGAGAGACCAGTATTCTCCCTTTATCCTTTGCTGGTTCAAATTTGATGGTTTTTGACATTCTGTTCACTATCAGACTGACATTTCCTCAAACGTGATTTTCACCAAAAAACAGTGAAACTGATGCCAAATGTTCTCCATGGTATTTGGGAATGACCTTTGAACAGGAACTCATCTCACACACACACACACACACACACACGCACAGACACACACACACAAACGAACACACAAATACACACACATACACACAGGCAGAGGAGTTTACTTTTACATGTAAGTCTCTGATCTCTCTCTAGTCTCTCTCTGGTCTCTATCTGGTCTCTATCTGGTCTCTCTCTGGTCTCTCTCTGGTCTCTCTCTGGTCTCTCTCTGGTCTCTCTCTAGTCTCTTTCTAGTCCCTCCCTTGTCTCTCTCTGGTTCAGTATTTTTCTCAGTAATAAGTCTTCCCCACGGTTGCACTTCAGAGGTCACTGCTGTATATAAACCACCCTCCTTCCCCCCTCCCCCCTGCCCTCTCCTCACCCACAGACACTCCTTCGTCTCCTCTCTCTCTCATTCGTTTTGTTTTGACCTTTTTCCTCGCTTCCAATTCCAACGTTTTAATCTGCACCAAATGACAGAATGAGGAGGAGGGTGTTCCCTGCATCCTGCATTCTATGACTTATGAGACATCCCTGGTCTCTCTCTAGTCTCTCTCTGAACTCTCTCTGGTTTTTCTCTGGTCTCCCTCTGGTCTCTTTCTGGTCTCTGGTCTCTCTATGGCCTCTCTCTCTGGCCTCTCTCTCTGGTCTATCTCTTTCTGGTCTCTCTCTGGCCTCTCGCTCTGGTCTTTCTCTTTCTGGTCTCTCTCTGGACTCTCTCTTTGGTTTCTTTCTGGTCTCGCTCTGGTCTCTTTTTGTGATGGTTTAGAGACGGAAGTTCCTGAGTTTTACTTCAGACTGATTCAAGTGAGAGATTGTTTGAGTCACATGATTGCACTGCCACTTTCAAAACAAGATCAGAGGAAAACAGTCCATTCAGCCTCAGTCCTGGATCCACTGCCTCAGTCCTGGGTCTACAGCCTCAGTCCTGGATCCACAGCCTCAGTCCTGGGTCTACAGCCTCAGTCCTGGGTCTACAGCCTCAGTCCTGGATCTACAGCCTCAGTCCTGGATCTACAGCCTCAGACCTGGGTCTACAGCCTCAGTCCTGGATCTACAGCCTCAGTCCTGGGTCTACAGCCTCAGTCCTGGATCTACAGCCTCAGACCTGGATCTACAGCCTCAGTCCTGGGTCTACAGCCTCAGTCCTGGGTCTACAGCCTCAGTCCTGGGTCTACAGCCTCAGTCCTGGGTCTACAGCCTCAGTCCTGGATCTACAGCCTCAGACCTGGATCTACAGCCTCAGTCCTGGATCTACAGCCTCAGACCTGGATCTACAGCCTCAGTCCTGGGTCTACAGCCTCAGTCCTGGGTCTACAGCCTCAGTCCTGGGTCTACAGCCTCAGTCCTGGGTCTACAGCCTCAGTCCTGGATCTACAGCCTCAGACCTGGATCTACAGCCTCAGTCCTGGGTCTACAGCCTCA
>OZ035838.1:9300397-9402897 GCA_964034765.1 Knipowitschia caucasica | reverse complement strand
CCATTTACCATAATACAATAAAATATTATTCTATTATTTTATTGTATTATCTTGATGTGTGCAATCTGAGTACTCTTATTTCCCCCCCCCTCTTTGTACAGCCCCCTCTTGTACGTACCTCCCTCCCGTGTGTGAATTTCACTTCTTCCCGACCGCCAGCCTCTGATTTGTCCGAGATAGTTTTGTCCACTAACTTCCTAATATTCATATCATTACCAGCACAGTCAAGGTTAGCCCCCCCCCCCCCCCCCCTCCGCCCCCTTCCGGGATATGAATAGTGTGAAATTACCCACAATGCCCTGGGTCACAGTAAAGTGCTGCTTTAACAAAACCACGGAAGCGTAAAAACAATCAGACCAAAACTGAGGTAATTATAACCAGGACTCACAAGGTCAAGACCAGGAACACACACTTTGCTAACTACCATGGTCCCAGTCCGACTTCTCGACTATGGTCTCTTTCTGGTCTCGCTGGTTTCTCTCTGGTCTCTCTCTGGTGTCTCTTGTAGAGCTGTAGTCTGGTCTGTGGGGAGATCTCTTCCTGTACTTGAAACTTTTTCTAAACCTGAAATCAGAAATGTTCCTATGAGAATCTCTGTGTGCGTCTCTCTCCTCTCTCTGGTCTCTCTCTCTAGTCTCTCTCTGGTCTCTCTCTGGTCTCTCTCTCTCTCTCTGGTCTCTCTCTGGTCTCTCTCTCTAGTCTCTCTCTGGTCTCTCTCTGGTCTCTCTCTCTAGTCTCTCTCTGGTCTCTCTCTGGTCTCTCTCTCTAGTCTCTCTCTCTAGTCTCTCTCTGGTCTCTCTCTGGTCTCTCTTTCTAGTCTCTCACTGGTATCTCTCTGGTCTCTCTCTGGTCTCTCTCTAAATCCCAAACCCTTTGTTCTAATGTTCCTCTCCTTCTTCTCTGTCGCTTTTGTCACAAAGAGTGAGACTGAGGCAGTTTCCATATAGTACATTACGTGTCACATTGTTTGAACAATTGAAAAGCAGGTGATAGTGCCCCCCTCCCCTGGTCGCCCCACACCAGTGCTAATATAAAACAGCAGGTGGCGACCATTTTTCCAGGTCACCATGGCAACAGATGGACCAGGGTCGCACCAGTAACGAAGCACCGGTCGGTTCCCCCTGTTCTGCATAAAAATAAAATCTACAACAACAATACAATCAGATAAAAATCTCTGGTCTCTCTCTTTCTCTGTTCTCTCTCTGGTCTCTCTCTATCTTTCTCTGATCTCTCTGGTTTCTCTCTCCCCAGAATAGATTAGAATTGTAAAACTCAACAGAAATATGAACCTATATATAGGATATATTATAGAATCTAAGTTCAGTCTCCTCGGTGATTGTCACTTCCTGTTTCCTCTCACACTTCCTTCTTTGTTGTTTGAGGCTCCTTCAGTGATGAAACGCAAATACAATCAGAAATCCCACACAATGCTAACCGATGCTAATGTATGCTAATACAGTCTCTGTGTCTGCATTAAAAGCAGATACAACTCTTGTTTTCACAGTTAGCATCAGTGTTGACCTCAGAACACGAAACCAGCTTTAATTACTGCTTACATAAGATACAGCTGCAGAGAGAATACTTTAACTTTTAATTAGAGCTTTCAGAGGCCTCCGCTCACCTCCTGTTTGTTTGAGGCAACGTCAGAGAGAACATCTCACACCCAGAGGGACAGGCTCCATCTGCACTTCCTATTACTTACAATGGCAATAACAATTAAAGCCGCAAGCGGCCATGAAAGCCCTCGCCACTCTCACAGCCACCTCCCAGGCGCTAGTCCCATAAGTGGTATGTGGTGTTCTTGCCGAAGAATTCGCAGCATGATAGGACCAGAAATAGAAAAGCTCATTATTAGGATTCAGTGCGCCCCTTGTGATCAAAATAACAATTTAATGACAAAGGTAAAACAAAAGTCCAAGGTAAAAAAAAAAAAAAAATCACAATCTATAACGAAACCAGGAACAAAGAAATGAACAAGCAAAGACTATACAATGAACCAGGAACAAGAGGAGAGGAGCACAGGTACATATAGGAGGATCTTTGTTTACACCCGTGCACATGCGCCCCTCGCTGTGTGGCAAGAAGACAGAGCGGCACATACTGAAGCATGGATGCGACAAGTACTTTTAAAAGACTCAGTGGGCGAATAGCACTGTATATAAGCACTTTAATGCAAGAAGATCGCAAGAGATATAAAGACAAGCTAAAAATAAGTATGTGAGACCGAACTGAACAAATTCAAAGCCCTGAGACCTGGGATGACGAGAAAAAACATTGGTCAGACTCACCTCTCTTTTGGCCCCGATCTGCTTGGACTGGGACTCAGAGACATTTATTCTTACTTCATAGAAAACGTGGTTTTCACCACGGTAAAGTGGCCCGGCATTTCGCCGTCGCTGTAAAGCACATTAAAAGCAGATTGCCCCTTTTTGCTGTTACTTACGGTAAAGGTGGAACAGGAAGCCTCGGGGATGAGCAACCAAACTGCAATGTTTAAAATGAATCATCATTCATGAATGAATGAATGAGTGAACAAGTGTGCAGTGAAAGTAGTTGCAAAACGTAAATTTGTTTATGATTTTTTATCCCCTCATCCCCCCGGCTTCCCGTTCTATGTTTACCGTAGGTATCAGCATAAAACCACTTTACTGCGGCTGATTTTCGCTGTTCTTTTCCAAAAGAATTTGGGTCCGTACAACCGACCACACAACAAGAACGGACCATTTGATTTAGTAAAACCTCTCTACAAATGTCTAAAAATAGCTAACTCTCTAGCATCCAGGTATCTTTCTATGCTGTAGTGCCACAAAGTCACGTGACCGGAGCGGATAAACTATAAACAACGACATCACTCCAAGATCCTCCTATAGACACAGACACAGGTGACACACGTCAGGGCAGACGGTCAACACATGGGAACAAGACAGGAGTACAACTAAAACCAAACCACAGAAAACTGATGTCAAAATAAAACTATAGTACAAAACTAAAATCCACAATAACAGCAGTATGTGTTCACGGACCTAAGCCATAAGTTTATGTTATTATTAAACGGTACTTCTGCATTGGCGAACACGCTAGCTGCATTAGTTTACAGTCACTGGAGAGTGAGAATACGTTCACGGGCACTGTGTCCCATTGTCAATCCTGGTTTAGCTCTTGTTTTGGCTGTTTACGAGTATTTTCAGTCTTCTCTCAAATTGGTTGCCGCACGCATCCAGTCCACATATCCACGCCTCTGCCTCGCACCCATGCCACGTCTGCCGCACAGGACCAGCGTGCGGGGCCACAAAACACTTAAAATACCACGCACGAACCAACGTCACCATAGGCATGCTCCGGCCTGAACGCTCCATTAGTGATGTGGGTTTCAGCTCTGTAGGTCTGAGCCTGTGGCCCTGAGGGGCCAACACAAACACCCAAAACAAAAAACAAAATCGCAATGGCAAGAGACAAAAAATGTGAAGAAAGGAATTATGTAGCTTCAATCCATCCAGATTGGGAAATTACATGGTAGAAGTCTGTGTGATGAGAAACCAAGAACTAGTACAAATCCAAAAATGAAAAGTCGAATTGGCGGCTAAACTTCAGACCATCATGGTCGACTTCCTGTTGGTCCCAGAGCGAGGCTCCAAGAAAGTTTTAGGCCCGTCTCATAGAGATCTATCACTCATCTTAATTTTGTGTACCTGCTCTATAATATTCATGTCTGGCTCTCACAGGCTTTGCAGAATTGAAATTTACAGAGGGCGATATAGAGTGTGTTGAACACATTCAAATCGTTCATTGTATGAAATTCTTCACCAAACCAGTTGCATTAGACCCTCTTGTGCCAATATTCATGCACGTCTTTAGGGTCAAAAATTGGCTCAGGCTGATATTTCTTAATCTGAAGATGATTCTGAAGTATGTTCTCTGGGCCCACACTGGGACAAGGCCCTGTGGAGGGGGTCCGAGGAAGGGGTCCTGAGGAGGAGGGTCTGAGGAGACCAGAGAGACCGGAGAGACAGCCAGAACAGCTTTGCCGTATGAACACTGAGGATATGTGTGTCTGTGTGTGTGTGCCTGTGTGTGTGTGTGTGTGTCTGTGTGTCTGTGTGTGTGTCTCTGTGTGTGTGTGTGCACTTGTTTTCAACTCCTGGTGGGTTCCATAACCTGAGATTCCACTCACGTCATGGGGACTGGTTTTACGTGGTGGGGCCCGAACACCGGACCCCACTGGTCCAAGCTTAATAATCAATGGGTAATGCTTTTCTAACGGTCCTTATGCAGTCTCTGTAAAAATATGGAAAGGACCCCTGGAGGTTTACTTTCCTGAAAAAAGTGTGTTATGTGTCGGAACCCTGGTGGTGGGTTGCGGAATATCAAGGAGGGGCACACTGGGGCAATTTCAGTCCAGCAGGCTGGAGCCAATCATGGAGCAGCACAACAGAGGAAATCAGGTGTCAGGCTAGAAAAGGTGCAAGTGTGTGGTTCATTAGGCTGCAAGAAATCATGGAGGAGCACACTGAAGCGCACGCTTACAAACCACTGGTAAGTGCTGACTACAAGTCATGACTTCAAATTGTTATATAGAATTATTACAAATTATTTGTTGTTTGTGCAGCTTAGTCAAAAGTCCCTAATTGATGAAGTCGACTCAGATTCTGACGATTTAACTGTCAAGAAGAAACCTGTAAAAAAGTATGGGAAAAGAAAAATCAAAAACACTTTTCTTCAAGACTCGGAAAGTGACGAACCAAAGGCAAATAAGATTGTTATCATGCAGCTGCAAAAGAAGAAAAATGGGGGGCGAGTTTACAGCAAGAGACACTTCTGCCTCTACTGTTCAATGTCCTGCCACAAAATGTCCCGTCATTTGACTAGAAAACATGGAAATGAAAGTGACGTAGCCAGAGCATTGGCTCTACCTGTGAAATCTAAAGCACGTAAACTTCAGTTTAATTTGATCAGGAATAGTGGAAACCGTGAGCACAATTTTGAGGTTTTAAAGGCCGGCATTGGAACTTTAGTCCCAGCTAAACAGCCAAATTCCCCAGTTAAATCCAGTGAGTTTTTGCACTGTATAGACTGTGGTGCATTGCTTAAGCGAAAGTCGCTGTGGAGGCATGTGGCCAGGTGCCGGCTTTCACAGAAAGATGCCCAGGCTAAACCAGGTAGAAGTAGGGTCCAGTCCCTCTGCTCCCTAGCCCAGCCTGTACCGGAGGGCATCAGCAAAAAGCTGTGGTCTTTAATTTCGGCAATGCATCAGGATGAGGTCATGGGTGTTGTCAAAGCAGAAAAGGGGATTCTGAGACTCGGAGAGCACCTGTACTTAAAACACGGGCATGATAAGACTAAGCATGATTACATTAGGCAGAAAATGAGAAAAGTCGGTAGGTTAATTAACGAAGCAAAAACCGCAGGGAAACTGAAAACAATTAAGGATTTCTTTATTCCTTCCAACTTTAACCATGTGATTGATGCAGTCAGGTCTGTGGCTGGATATGATGAGGAAACAAATCAATACAAGACTCCATCCTTGGCCCTCAAACTCGGCCATAGCCTCAGAAAGCTAGCAGATATTCTTGAATGTGACTCAAAAATGGAGCATTGTGTTGATGAACTATTTATTAAAAACCTCCAACGAAGCCGGCTTCTTTTTGAGAAGAGGTGGGACGTCTGTGTTTCTTCTGCTGCCCTACAGACCCTCCGGCAAGCCAAGTGGAACACTCCGGACCTGCTCCCTCTGACTGAGGACGTTAGAGCCATGCATGCACATATTGAGGTATGTCGACCTGAATATGTGCAAACCCTAATAAGTGAGCCAACGTCTAAGCATTGGTCTAAACTGGCAGTTTTGACTCTTTGTGAGGTCATTATTTTCAATCGAAGAAGGGAAGGTGAGGTTTCAAAGATGCCACTGACAGCGTTTACCTTAAGAAGTAAGACTGGGATCCATTCTGACATTGCTCTGGGACTGTCCGAACTTGAGAAAAAGCTGTGTCAGCATTTTCAACGCATTGAAATTAAAGGGAAAAAGTCGGAAAGTGCCGGTTCTTTTGACTCCTGAAATGATTGCTTCGATGGAGGTGCTGGTGGAGAACAGAAGGGCCTGTTCCATCTCTGACCATAACCCATACTTCTTCTCCCGCCCGGGCGCAGGCACCCACATCAGGGGATCAGACTCCCTACGGCAGGTAGCCAAAGAATGTGGTGCGGTGCATCCAGAGATGCTATCCTCAACCAAACTTAGAAAGCACATAGCTACTATGTCTACAGTTCTCAATATGAAAGAGAATGAGATGGACATACTTGCCAACTTCCTCGGCCATGACATTCGCATCCACAGGCAATATTACAGACTACCAGAGGGGACACTGGAGCTGGCCAAAATCAGCAAAGTGTTAATGGCCATGGAGCAGGGAAGAGTGACGGAATTCAAAGGAAAGAGCCTCGACCAGATACAAATTGAGCCTGAAGGTAATTCTTGATATTATTAAAATATGTATGATTTTTTTCCCCTAAAGGCCACTTGTATTTTTATTTTCTGTGCTACAGGGAGAGCAGTAGAGATCCTCTCGGATGGGCTAAAAGAAACTACAAGCGGAGAACCTTCAACCACTCATCCAGATGCACCCCATGGTAGTGGCAGTGCCCCTTCTGGTAAGTGTACCAGGTGGGGGATTACAGCCAGGCTGCTTGGTCCTAACCCTGGGAGTGTATATTGCTAATATATTTTTATTTCTCTTCCTAGAACGTGTAAGAAAGCCATGGTCTGCATCTGAGGTGAAGGCTGTGGAGAAGACCATGACACTTTTCATACAGACTGGAAAGGTCCCTGGGAAGTCTCACTGCCTGGCCTGCATTAATGCCTCACCAGATGACCTTAGACATCGGACATGGAGTGGCATTAAATTCTATGTCAAAAATAGAATCACTGCAATTCGAAAAAAAAATCAAAAATCAAATTCCTTTAAAAGAGTTGTTTGTTTTCTATTGACTGTTTTGTATTACTTAAAGTAGTCCCAGTAAAAAAAATTATGTCTATGGGTCCCATTCTGAACGGCCCTGTCAAAGGGACCCACCAGGTAACAAAAACGTGTATGTGTGTGTGTGTGGGCGGCACGGTGGCTGAGTGGATAGCACTCTCGCCTCTCAGCAAGAAGGTCCTGGGTTCAAATCCCGGCCGGACCAGGGCCTTTCTGAGTGGAGTTTGCATGTTCTCCCCGTGTCTACGTAGGTTTCCTCCGGGTACTCCGGTTTCCCCTACCACTAAAAATATGTCCAATAGTTCTGGCATGTGCCTCCTGTACTGGCGACCCCGCTCCCATCTCTGTGTGGAGTGAGAGACAAGTGCCCATAATTAACAATTGTAAACCGCTTTGAGACTCAGATCTGCAGTGAAAAGGCGGTATATAAATAAAAACTTACTTACTCTGTGTGTCTGTGTGTGTTTTCTCTTGATCTAACATTATGATGCGTCACTGGAGTCTTTATGGATATTCAATGTAATTATGTTCTCGCCCAGGGGTCTCCCTGTGTGTCCTTCCTCCTTTCTTCTCGTCCGATCCTAGTCTGTTCCTGGTTCTGGTCTAGTCCGGGTCCTGGCTCTGGTCCTGGTCTAGTCCTGGTCTGGTCCTAATGAGATAAAGCAGATAGAATCGTCTGAGTGAAGGACACAGATCTGAGACGTCTGTGTTTCATCTGCAGTAAAGGTAAGTTACGGGAGACCGTAAAGATTGGTCCGGACCTGGTCTACAGGAATAGGGCCCTCTTGTTTCTTTCTAGACTCTCTCTGGTCCCTGTCTAGTCTCTCTCTCTGCTCTCTCTCTGCTTTCTCTTGTTTCCCTCTAGTCACTCTCTTCTATCCTTGAAATTGTAGATATTGTTTTGAGGATGAACTAAAAGCACAAAGTCTCAGACTGTAAATTCATCAGAGTCAGTTCTAAATGAGGATTATCTCTGCTCCACATCCAGAACTCTGTAATCCGGTTCTAATCCCTCTTTTTACAAATATCTGTTTAATATAGACTAAATATAGAGACAGAGACCAGAGGGAGAGAGATCAGAGAGGAACCAGAGAGAGACTAGAGAGAGACTAGAGAGAGACTAGAGGAAGAGACTAGACAGGGAGAAGAGAGAGACCAGAGAGAGACCAGAGAGAGACCAGAGAGAGACCAGAGAGAGACCAGAGAGAGACCAGAGAGAGACCAGAGAGAGACCAGAGAGAGACCAGAGAGAGACCAGAGAGAGAGAGAGAGACTAGAGAGAGACCAGAGACCAGAGAGAGACTAGAGAGAGACCAGAGACCAGAGAGAGACTAGAGAGAGACCAGAGAGAGACTAGACAGGGAGCAGAGAGAGACTAGACAGGGAGAAGAGACCAGAGAGAGACTAGAGAGAGACCAGAGAGAGACTAGACAGGGAGCAGAGAGAAACCAGAGAGATACCAGAAAGTTGTGTTTTTCTAGTCACATAATTATAATTAAAATTTTAATTTTGTGTATTATTCCCTTCAGATCTGATTTAATTTCAAATGTATCAAAACAAAAACTAATACCAGAGGAAGATCAAAGGAAAGTGTTTGATGATCAGCAAATGAGAAACATTAATTTAGTTTCTGTGACATCAGGACGATTAGGCAGCGATGATTCGCTCTGCTGAACACGGGATCTAATCAAAGCTTTCATTCAAACTGTTACAAAGTCATATCTCAACATCTGTTTATGTTTGTGCATGAAATGCATCTAAAGAGAGACCAGAGAGAAACCAGAGAGAGACCAGAAACCAGCAAGAGACCAGCAAGAGACCAGCGAGAGACCAAAGGGAGACTAGAAAGAGACCAGAGAGTGACCATGAGACCAGAGAGAGACCAGAGAGAGACCAGAGAGAGACCAGAGAGAGACCAGAGAGAGACCAGAGGGAGACGAGAGGGAGACGAGAGGGAGACGAGAGGGAGACGAGAGGGAGACGAGAGGGAGACGAGAGGGAGACGAGAGGGAGACGAGAGGGAGACGAGAGGGAGACGAGAGGGAGACGAGAGGGAGACGAGAGGGAGACCAGAAACCTGCAAGAGACCTGCAAGAGACCTGCAAGAGACCTGCAAGAGACCTGCAAGAGACCTGCGAGAGACCTGCAAGAGACCTGCAAGAGACCTGCAAGAGACCTGCAAGAGACCAGAGAGTGACCATGAGACCAGAGAGAGACCAGAGGGAGATCAGAGGGAGACCAGAGGGAGACCAGAGGGAGACCAGAGGGAGACCAGAGAGAGACCAGAGGTAGAGAGAGACCAGAGGTAGAGAGAGACCAGAGATAGAGACAAAAGAGAGTGGGAGAGAGACCATTAGTATTCAATGTGTCTGCTGGTGTCTATTCATGCGTCAGGACAATACATATTCTAATGCAATCTTTGTCTCAAGTCTGTCCAGATTAAAATTCTTTTTAAGAGAAAAAGGTGAGAAACCCCAGCTTGATCTCATTCACAATCATCCTTCCTGGATTTTTCACAGAGTTTTCCTCAAAATCGCTGGTCCCTGAGCTCTATGCTGATGGGTTTGATTGACAGCCTCATTACACGTGTTCATATTCAGAGAGAGGGAAGACGCAGATGGAGAAAGAAGAGACAGATGTCACAACCCGAAACATCTGTATTTAGACACAGCTGCTTTCCCCTTATAATGAAACAATTACTTTATATACTCTCTCTCTGGTCTCTCTCTCTGGTCCCTCTCTCTGGACTCTCTCTCTGTTTAAAATCTGTAGAGATGAGAATAAAATCTCTGTCTGAGAACAGCTGCAGCAGGAGGACTTCTGTGTGTTCTATATCAATAAACTGGACACTGACTTTTCCACCACAATAGAACTTTGTATTAAACCAATGTCTCAAACTCCGGCCTCTAAAGTTGGTTTCATTTTCAGCCAGAAAAGTTAAACGGAGAGGACCACCCTGACTCAGGGGAAACCGGAGCACCTGGAGTAAACCAACACAGACACAGGAAAAACATGACACCCCTTCTGTTCAGACCAGGATTCAAACTCAGGATAACCACTCAGCCACCGGAGAGACAACAGATAGATCGAGAGAGAGACCAGAGAGACCAGAGAGAGGGAGAGACCAGAGAGAGAGATCAGAGAGAGGAAGAGACCAGAGAGAGAGAGAGAGATACCAGAGAGAGGGAGAGACCAGAGAGAGAGAGAGACCAGAGAAAGAGAGAGAGCAAGAGAGAGAGAGAGATCAGAAAGAGGGAGAGACCAGAGAGAGAGAGACCAGAAAGAGGGAGAGACCAGAGAGAGAGAGAGAGACCAGGGAGAGGCCAGAGAGAGAGAGAGAGAGATCAGAGAGAGGGAGAGACCAGAGAGCGAGAGAGAGAGACCAGAGAGAGAAAGAGAGATACCAGAGAGAGAGAGACACCAGGGAGATCCAATATAAAAAGAAAAAAGCTAAGTTTCACAGTTGTTGCCTGCAGTTGTGTGGTGTTGATGATGAAATGTGATTCAGATTCTTTTTTACATGTATTCCCACATAGGAATGTATTTGCAAAAGTCCCCTGTGTTTACAAGACAAGTACAAAAATAAAACAGCTAAAACGCTGTGCATCGATCGACTAAAACAGTTTCAATACACGTGACACTGTTCAAACTGATAACAGCTTGTGGAAAGAAGCTGTTATCAAAACAAGACATCCCGCATCACACAGAACGATGTCTTCTGACGGAGGAAAGAAGCTGGAACATGGCTTTTCCAGGGGCCACAAGAGTCATTGATTATCTCTCTGGTCTCTCACTGGTCTCTCTCTGGTTTCTCACTGGTCTCTCTCTGGTTTCTCACTGGTCTCTCACTGGTCTCTCTCTGGTCTCTCACTGGTCTCTCTCTGGTGTCTCACTGGTGTCTCACTGGTCTCTCACTGGTCTCTCTGGTTTCTCACTGGTCTCTCTCTGGTTTCTCACTGGTCTCTCACTGGTCTCTCTCTGGTCTCTCACTGGTCTCTCACTGGTCTCTCTGGTTTCTCACTGGTCTCTCTCTGGTCTCTCACTGGTCTCTCTCTGGTCTCTCTCTGATCTCTCTCTGATCTCTCTCTGGTCTTTCTCTGATCTCTCTGTGGTCTCTTTCTGATCTCTCTCTAATCTCTCTCTGGTCTCTCTCTAATCTCTCTCTGGTCTCTCACTGGTCTCTCACTGGTCTCTCTCTGGTCTCTCACTGGTCTCTCACTGGTCTCTCTCTGGTCTCTCACTGGTCTCTCACTGGTCTCTCACTGGTCTCTCACTGGTCTCTCTCTGGTCTCTCTCTGGTCTCTCTCTGGTGTCTCTCTGGTCTCTCTCTGGTCTCTCTCTGGTCTCTCTCTGGTCTCTCACTGGTCTCTCACTGGTCTCTCACTGGTCTCTCTCTGGTCTCTTTCTGGTCTCTCTTTGGTCTCTGTCTGGTCTCTCTCTGGTCTCTCTCTGGTCTCTCTCTGGTCTCTCTCTGATCTCTCTCTGGTCTCTCTCTGGTCTCTCTCTGGTTTCCTTTCTCCTGCTGTGATGTTACCAAACCACACAGTCACAGAACCAACAAGCAAACTTTCAATGGTGCAGCGATATAAGTTAAGTAGGATCTTAGGGTTTGTGGTAAATTCTTTAAGTTTCAGCAGAAAGTAGAGACGCTGGTTAGTGTGTTTGTCCCACCTCAGGTCGTTAAGACAGAGTTAGACGCACAAACTTGCCTCCTATACAATCTGCACCTGGGAGTTATCAATAACAACAGGCATGTGAGAACTGTTACGGCGAAAGTCGTAGACCAGTTCACATGTTTTGGATGCATTCAGCTGGAGGTTGTTATCATTACACCACTGAACAGCGTTTTGGATCTCTGCGCTGTAAGAGGATTCATCATTATTACTGATGAGACCGATGATGGTGGTGTCATTAGCATGTTTAATTATCAGGTTAGAGTCAGAGGTAGACACACAATCATGAGTGTACAATTTAAAAATCAAAGGACTCAAAATATACATCCCTGTGGAGTTCCGGTGCTCACAGAAACAACATCTGAAATTCAGTTGTTGATTTCCACTTCCTGAGATCATTCAGATAAAAAGCAAAAAATCCATTTACACATGGCATCACTCAAAACAAGACACATGAGTTTTTAACCAGTTAACCTGGGACAAGGCAATTTGTTTCTAGTAGTGTCTGCTCGGGTAATGCTGCTGGATTATTAAAAATGCCAGTTGTTTTGGTGCTTTCTGCTGGCGTTAGAGCCTGATCTAGCTTTACCCAATTAACCTCAAACCCCAGGGGCTTCAGGGCCAAACGGAGTACCTAGCATGTAAGAGGTACCCTGTTGGGCCACTAAAAGTTCCTGTAAATGGCCCTGTGGGGGAGTTTCCTGCAGTGGAGGCAAGTACCAGCCTGGCCGGCCCTGTGAAATTACCCTGAAGTTCCTGCGTTGAAACACAACTAATTAAGTATATCTGGGACAAGACAGTTGACCTGGGACAAGACAGTTTACCTGGGACAAGTCGGTATACCTGGGACTAGACAGTTTATCTGGGACAAGACAGTTGACCTGGGACAAGACAGTTTACCTGGGACAAGTCGGTATACCTGGGACTAGACAGTTTATCTGGGACAAGACAGTTTACCTGGGACAAGACAGTTTACCTGGGACAAGACAGTTTACCTGGGACAAGACAGTTTACCTGGGACTAGACAGTTTATCTGGGACAAGACAGTTGACCTGGGACAAGACAGTTAACCTGGGACTAGACCAGGCCCTGGGACAAGACCAGGCCCTGGGTCTTTCTGGACTGTGAATATATAGAATGTTTCAAGGAGTAACAGGGTAACTTGTAAACAACTGAATAATCAGATTGAAACAGAACGCTCATTTCCAGTTTCACTTCTATAATGAGATTCAGTGGGACACAGCACTCAATGGAAAAGTGAATGTATCCAGTCACAGCAACACAACATTCATTTACTTTATCAGACTGAAATACAGACCAGTCTGTGGCATCAAAGCAGCCTTGCAGCTTCATGTTGGCCTCCTCAGACCAGCACTGCACAGTCGTCCGACTCTCGTCAGACCCTTGTAGTTCACTGCACTTCACACGAGGGTCTGGGTCTGCTTCATAGCGGATACATTTCAGAAGGCGGGGCCTTGTAAAAAAAAAAAACCTTGTATGTGATTGGATGAACCACCTGTCTGTTATCTTGAATGACGTGTTCCTTCAACCACTCACATCGAAGCACACAATTCAGCACACGACTCCCATGGGTTCCCAAATGCCCGGCAAGATTATCCAGCCCAAAACCTGTGAATGCCCAAAAAAAACCACCCAGAATGATTTTTTGGCTAAAAACATAATGTAATCAACTTGGGCTATCATGATTCTTTTTAATGTCTTTCTGTTTTTTTATTTCCTACAAGTCGCTTGGAAAAAAGTATGCGGGAAACCACCCAACCTGGCAACCCTGCTGCGTAGTGCTGTAAACGGGAACACTTAAAATAGTGCTTAAACCACACTTTACACGAACATTTGACTCTTAAAACACACAACAACATGGAACCACCAACATCTTGCCTCATATTGCATGAAAAGTGACATCCGTGTTTTAATTCGTTCGTATTTAAACTTTTTAAAAATTCACGGACTTTATGTCCGCCATCTTGGATTGCTTTCGCTGCCGGCTGAGACACGCACAAGAAGGCGGTGCAAACCCGACGTAACACCGGCGATCCTGATTGGCCGATTATTTTTTGATCTCCTGAAGGAGTTTGAAATGCGCTCGATCCCATACTCTTGTGTGTGAAGTGAAACGCCTCTGGTGGAGCATGGCGGAACTGCAAGGGTCTGGCGAGAGTCAGGCTACTGCACAGTGCGAGAAGTTGGATTATGTTTCCTCCTCCTCTGTGTGTATAAAGGAAGAAGGAGAACAGAGGAGTGGTCAGAAGGAGGTCTGAGACTGGACCAGTAAGCTCCCTTCAAGTGGCTATAACAGTGATCAAAAATGTGTGCTCCTTTTGTTGCTTGAATGTAATGTTGATGAAAGTTTGGGAGTACTGACTTTTTTTTTAAATCACCAGCAACATTGATGACTACGTTAGGATGAGCAGCCTCACGTTTGTGCAGCATCTCATGAAGAGCTTCAGTATAGTCTGCTCATGGGAGGAGGAAAAAGGCACAGAAAAATATCACAGAAAACTCTTGGGGAAAATATAAAGGGCAAAAGCTTCAGACCAGGCATTCCAGATTGGCAGCACATGTTTACTTCACAATGCAAGTGTCCGTGCACCAGCAATGAGTCATTAAAAAACCCACACCTCTGCCTTGTGGTCTCCGACGTGGCCTTGTGGTCTCCGACGTGGCCTTGTGGTCTCCGACGTGGCCTTGTGGTCTCCGACGTGGCCTTGTGGTCTCCGACGTGGCCTTGTGGTCTCCGACGTGGCCTTGTGGTCGGCGGTGGTCTACTTTACTCAATCCGCGGTGGCCTCTTGGTACACAGTCGGAGAGCGGTGAATCTCGCGGGATGAGTGGCTGAGTCTGGAACATTTGCGTGGGGCCACGTCTCGGTGAGGTCGAACACACAAGCAGCAACTTACGAGCAGACCACCTCGCTTTCCCCGATGTCTGCGTTTCCTTTGCCGACTCGTGGTACTGAGATCCACATCGCGGTGTGTACGGCAGAGACGTCCATACCCTTGCTCTGTTTGCCGCCACTGTTGCGGCCCGCCTGATTTGTGCACCTCAGTTCACCTCAGAGTAAGATCTGCGATATGTCACAAACTTTGTCCCATTGTAAAAAAGTGTTTCTCGGCCTAGTGGCGAGTGAATCGCATACAAATAACAACAACATTGAACAGATAGTGCACACTAGAGCTCGAGCCGCGGCCATCTTGTCGCACATTCTCTCTGCATTCCTTTTGTGTCTGAGGTCGAAGTTTTTGTCCTGTGTTTTTTATCACCATCTGTCGCTGTCAAGAGTCACACCAGGAAGACTCTCTGCTGAAGGAACCAGAGATGCATACTGAAGAGAGACGAAAGGTAGACTAGACTAGATTTAGAGACCAGAGATAAAGACCAGTGAGAATCCAGATGTAGAGACCAGAGATAGAGACCGGATAGAGCACAACTTTCAAGTACAAATATTGCGGATTGATAAATGTAGTGACTAACATTTGCATTGGTCCTGGATTGATCAGGAGTACATTCTCTCTAAACAATTCCAGATTCAGATAAGTCTCTGTTTTAGTCTGGTCCAGGATCCAGGTCCAGCTCTGGTGTCTCTCTAGTATTTCTCAGGTTTCTCTCTGGTCTCTCTCTGGTCTCTCTCTCAGGTTTCTCTCTGGTCTCTCTCTGGTCTCTCTCTCAGGTTTCTCTCTGGTCTCTCTCAGGTTTCTCTCTGGTCTCTCTCTCAGGTTTCTCTCTGATCTCTCTCTGGTCTCTCTCAGGTTTCTCTCTGGTCTCTCTCTCTGGTCTCTCTCTCAGGTTTCTCTCTGATCTCTCTCTGGTCTCTCTCAGGTTTCTCTCTGGTCTCTCTCTGGTCTCTCTCTCAGGTTTCTCTCGGGTCTCTCTCTGGTCTCTCTCAGGTTTCTCTCAGGTTTCTCTCTGGTCTCTCTCAGGTTTCTCTCTGGTGTCTACATCTGAACAATATGTGAACTATTCAACTGTAAAATCTTCTTTATGATAATCGTTGGAGGCACCTGCTGCAGCCTCCTCAGCTTAGGAGCTAGGAGTTAGGAGGCACTAAGGACATATCAGAGGAGACATCAGAGGCCGTATGGATTTGGATGAACTCGGGTTGAATCTAGTTCAAGAGAAAGTCTTCGGAATTCCGCAGCATGTGGAGAACCAGCTTTGCTCTCGGTCAGAGGAAGTTCAGGCCGAGTCAGTATCTGGAATCTCCCCTCAGAGGGAAATGGGAATATAATATATAATTAAGATTAAGATTAAGAGTTCCTTTATTCGTCCCACAGTGGGGCAATTTCAGTGTTGTATCACAAGGTACAGAACAGAGGGAATGAGGAACACACAGCACAAGACATATGAACAATAGCTATACCAATTAAAATAAAACAAAATCTCTTACTCATACATCTAGTATGTTTACATCTGTACATGTTAGCAGCAGTATGTTTCCATCTGTACATTAGCAGCAGTATGATTACATCTGTACATTAGCAGCAGTATGATTACATCTGTACATTAGCAGCAGTATGATTACATCTGTACATTAGCAGTATGTTTGCATCTGTACATTAGCAGCAGTATGTGTGCATCTGTACATTAGCAGCAGTATGTTTGCATCTGTACATTAGCAGCAGTATATTTACATCTGTACATTAGCAGCATGAGGTTCTGGGACACAGTGTCTCAGTAAAGTGACAGTGACACATTTGGCTATTGCACATTCTGATATAAGATATAAGGGAATTGCACCAACGCATGACGCCGGTGAGATCAGGTTGGCAGTGTAATATTAATATGATACAAATGTAAGAATATTGTAGTGAGAGTTCTCTCTGATCATTTTCTGATGGGTCAAAGCCTCTAAAGGGCCGTTTCCACAGGTTAGAATCGACTCGAATCTCCGGTTTGCGGGCGTTTCCATTGGCTCGCTTTAACCACAACCCTGATTCTTTTTAATAATGTCTCGGCACTAGTTCTAGCTGGGCCGGGTCGGTGAATGTCTATTGTGATTGGTCAGAGGAGCTGCAGCTGGTGTGTCAGCTGGCTACCTCCGCTCACATTTTCTGGTTTTGGTTGGCATCATCAAGCTCACGCTGGAGTTTGTCCTTTCCTCAAACCGAGGAAGGTGTTGACCTCATCCAGCGGCAGAGGAATAATTTTCTGTACAAACGTCTGTAAAGCAGCAAAAACTGCAGAGTGACTGACAGCGCCTCTGACCAATCACAATTGACAATCTCCGACGTCAGATTATTTTGGTATCGACTTGACCCAGCTAGAACCAGTGCCAAGCTGTTACTAAAAAAGTACAGGGTTGTAGATAATACGGGAATAGTGGAGTTGAGTCCAGGGAAACGGCCCTTAAAGGAGCTATACCCGATTTTATTTTCAATGAGTTAATAAAAATTCTTATACTACTACATACAAGTTGTATTATAATCCGTAATTTAATTGAAAACTTGAGCTCATTGATTCAGCTTTTGTATGAATTCAGGCCGTAAAAAGTGCTGAGTAGAGACTATCCGTGACGCCCGCTCTCCTCCACTCACAGAGCGAGGCTGCGTCCTCTAGCCTCTAGAGCGCTGGTAAACACAGTAGCATGTTAGCAGAATTGGCTATAACTCCTCTGGCTGTAACTGCAGACACAGCAAAACAGCCTAAACGACACAACAGTGAGGAAGAGAAGAGGGAACTAAAGCGAGAAAATGATCAAAGAAGAAACCAAGCCCGGGTGAACATAGCTAGCTTACATCGTATCCTCTGGAGAGACTTGTTTATGGGAGAGACCTGCGGGACTGCCTCGGACTATCTTCTATCGGACTACATTCGGACGTGGAACTAGCGGTAATCTCTCAGTTATATATTTTGTTAGCAGTGCGTCGCTTTCATCAGTGATTTTGGTACAGCTTAGAAGAAGTTGCGCTCATGCTAATGTTAGCATACGTATCAGTTCGCAAATACATGACTACATGGCTCAGTGGAATGAGAGCGTAGCGGAAATGAGAAATGTGTGAGCGAGTTGGTCTGCGGTGCTAAACATTCAAACCTCGCAGAAACGGGTATAGCTCCTTTAAAGGAGATTTCTGCAAGGTTTTTCAGTTTGAATGTTTAGAACCGCCCCTCAACTCAACTCTCCTACGCTCTGCTCCCACGGAGCCATCTAGTTTTATGTGCGATCTGATACGTATGCTAACATTAGCATTAGCGCCGCAACTTCTTGTAAACTGTACAACAATCACTGATGAAATGGCACAAAAGAAACGCACTGCAAACAAAATATACGGTAAAATAAGTAAGTAAGTAAAATAACTGAAAGATTACCTCTTGTTTCACGTCCAAATGTAGTCCGATGTAGTCTGTGGTCCCGCTCCCGCAGGTCTCTCTGTGGTCTCACTCTGGTCTTACTCTGGTCTCACTCTGGTCTCTCTCTGGTCCCTCTCTGGTCTCTCTCTGGTCTCGCTCTGCTTTTTCTCTGGTCTCTCTCATGTTTCTCTCTGGTCTCTCTCTGGTCCCTTTCTGGTCTTTCTCCTCTCTTCTCCCCCTCTCGCTCCTTTCTTCTTTCTCCCCTCCACCCCCTCTACTTTCTCTTCTTTCCTCTCCCCTCTTTCCTCTCCTCTCTTCCTTCCTCTCCTCACTCTTCTTTCCCCCCTCTCTTCTCCTCTCCTCTTTCTCTCGGACAGCTTCATTATCATGGCTGTCACGCCTGAGCTGCTCTGAGCTGATGAATGAGCTCACAGTAATATTCATTTACTGAGACATTAACAGAATCACATCTGAACCAACTCCTTTTGCGACCTTCAAACCACCTCTAAGAACCTCCTCCAACCCTGATCTCTTTCTGGTCTCTCTCTAGTCTCTCTCTGGCAATGGAAAGACCAGAGAGAGACCAGAGTAAGACCAGAAAGTGAGACCAGAGCGAGAGAGACATCAGAGATAGACCAAAGTGAGAGAGACCAGAGAGAGAGAGAGTCCAGAGAAAGACCAGAGAGTGAGACCAGAGAGAGAGAGAAACCAGCGAGTGAGACCAGAGAGAGACACCAGAGAGAGAGAAAGAGAGACCAGAGAGTGAGACCAGAGAGAGACTAGAGTGAGACCAGAGTGAGACCAGAGAGTGAGACCAGAGTGAGACCAAAGAGTGAGACCAGAGAGAGACCAGAGAGAGACCAGAGAGAGACCAAAAAGAGGGACCAGAGAGTGAGGCCAGAGAGAGAGACCCAAAATATCCGAGCATATACAGGTTAGGATTGCACACTTGTCAAAAACAATTTCATTTGAAGCCGCTCAGTGTTTCTGTAGTTTGGGCCAAAATCTGTCCTGCACCTGAGGCCTCTCCTCTGAGTTGCCCCCCCTCCTGTCTCACCCCTCCTCCCCCTGCCTCCCCCCTCACACCTGCCTCCCCTGATCCTCAGACAAACATAGACTTCATGAAAGCAAAGCAAAATAAACAGGGAACAGATGAGGTCATGAGGCTGAATATTCAGAGACACACAACAATCACAGGAGACACACACGCACACATACAACACACACAGCCTATTTGAGAGGCCGGGAGGGAGGGGTTGTGGAACTCTGACTGCAGATGCTGCTCCCTCTTCACCACAACAGTCTGATACAGCGACAGCAACCATCCGTCTGTCACTGAGAACAAGAGCTGAGAAACTGATACTCTTCCACCTGAGCGGAAGTTGCCCTCTGGTCTCTCTGGTCTCACTCTCTGGTCTTACTCTGGTCACTCTCTGGTCTCACTCTCTGGTCTTACTCTGGTCACTCTCTGGTCTCTCTTTGGTCTGTCTCTGGTGTCTATCTCTGGTCTCACTTTCTGGTCTGGTCTCTCTCTAGTCTCTTTCTGGTCTCACTCTCTGGTCTCTCTTTGGTCTGTCTCTGGTGTCTCTCTCTGGTCTCACTTTCTGGTCTTACTCTGGTCTCTCTAGTATCTTTCTGGTCTCACTCTCTGGTCTCGCTCTCTGGTCTCTCTCTGGTCTCGCTCTCTGGTCTCTCTCTGATCTCTCTTTGGTCTCTCTCTGGTCTGAAATGACAAAGTGAACCATGGACATAACATTTCTTTTGTTAATCCAAAGTTTGTCTGAGGCAGCACTTGTGTTTCCAGTTCCCCTCCAGCCTCAAACGTGTGTGTGTGTGTTTCTGTGTACATTTGTGTGTCTTACCTGTGTGTGTGTGTGTGTGTGTGTGTGAGAGAGAGAGAGGAAGCACCGGAGGCTGTCTGCGTGTTTGTCAGTGTGTCTCTCTCTCTCTCTCTGTGTGTGTGTATGTGTCTCTGTCACCTCAGAACAACAGGACGCAGAGACAGGAGCAGAAAGAGGGATGTAAAACTACTGATGTCAGCAGGAAAACTTAGAGCTACAAGCTGGGGACAATAACTTTAAGTAAGTAAGTAAAACAGAGAGAGACGAGAGAGAGACCAGAGAGAGACCAGAGAGAGACCAGAGAGAGACCAGAGATAGACCAGAGAGAGATCAGAGAGAGACCAGAGAGAGACCAGAGAGAGACCAGAGAGAGACCAGAGAGAGACCAGAGAGAGACCAGAGAGAGACCAGAGAGAGACCAGAGATAGACCAGAGAGAGACCAGAGAGAGACCAGAGATAGACCAGAGAGAGACCAGAGAGAGACCAGAGAGAGATCAGAGAGAGACCAGAGAGAGACGAGTGAGAGATCAGAGAGACACCAGAGAGAGACCCGTCTCTTTCCAGGTTTTTACCTTGAGGTCCTCTCCTCTAAATCTGGAAAGAATCTGGTCAGACACTGCTTAAAGCCTTCATCCTCGTCTTCATCAGCTTTAGGAGCAGAAGATTAACTCAGCGTGGGTTTATCACTCAGATCGACAGCCTCAGTCCTGGGTCTACAGCCTCAGTCCTGGATCTAGAGCCTCAGTCTTTTTGTGTTTCAGTCTCATTCATAAACTCTGAAAATAAGGGACTTTAAAACAGCTTTAGTTTTTATCTGCAGAGATGTGTTTCCATGGAGACCACTCCATCACTGGTTTATACACTTTCTTTACACTCAGGGGTTCAGAGCGAGTGCAACAAGGGAGAGAAAGACCAGTGAGAGAGACCAGAAAGAGAGCAGAGAAAAAAGGTCTTGTCTCTTCTCTCTGGTTTCAGACACATCTGGCCTGAGTCTCGACCTGTGAAAAATACATTTCATTTGATGGTGTGACTCCTGACCCTGAGCACAGAATAGCTCCTGGATTATGCATGAGCTGCATATTGTGTTTGCTCCTGTACCCCTCCTCCCCCTCCTCCCCCTCCTCCCCCGTCTCCCCCTTCTCCCGTCTCCATCTCGTACTCAGTGTAAAACGCTCCAAACCCCACATTAATAAAACATATTCATTGTTGTATCTCATCCACGCGACCTTTTCACACCATGGCGTCTGTGTCTCTGGGGAATCTCCACTCTACATGACTGAGGCTGTAGACCCAGGACTGAGGCTGTAGATCCAGGACTGAGGCTGTAGATCCAGGACTGAGGCTGTAGACCCAGGACTGAGGCTGTAGATCCAGGACTGAGGCTGTAGACCCAGGACTGAGGCTGTAGACCCAGGACTGAGGCTGTAGATCCAGGACTGAGGCTGTAGATCCAGGACTGAGGCTGTAGATCCAGGTCTGAGGCTGTAGATTCAGGACTGAGGCTGTAGATCCAGGACTGAGGCTGTAGATCCAGGACTGAGGCTGTAGACCCAGGACTGAGGCTGTAGACCCAGGACTGAGGCTGTAGATCCAGGACTGAGGCTGTACTGTAGATCCAGGACTGAGGCTGTAGATCCAGGACTGAGGCTGTAGACCCAGGACTGAGGCTGTAGATCCGGGACTGAGGCTGTAGATCCAGGACTGAGGCTGTAGACCCAGGACTGAGGCTGTAGATCCAGGACTGAGGCTGTAGATCCAGGACTGAGGCTGTGGATCCAGGACTGAGGCTGTAGATCCAGGACTGAGGCTGTAGACCCAGGACTGTCTCTCTCTCTGGTCTCTCTCTTCCTAACACAGAAGAGAAACACACAGAGATGTAATGTAGATGTTGAGTTCTGCTCCAAAGAGAGAAACCCCGTGTTTCTCTAAAGAGGCCTCAGTAAGACATGACACCAGAAGAACTGCTCCAGTGATTACTAATTAGAGAAATGTCGAGAGGCTGTGTGTGAGACCAGAGGAGAACGAGACTAAACACACACCTGAATCTCAGCTTTTGTCAGATAATTATAAAGTAGAAGCAGGTGTTTCAATCTCTCTCTCTGGTCTCTCTTTGGTCCTCTCTCTCTGGTCTCCCTCTCTGGTCTCTCTCTGTTCTCTCTCTGGTCTCTCTCTGTTCTCTCTTTGGTCTCTCTCTGTTCTCTCTCTGGTCTCTCTTTGGTCTCTCTGGTCTCTCTTTGGTCTCTCTGGTCTCTCTCTGGTCTCTCTCTGGTCTCTCTTTGGTCCTCTCTCTGGTCTCTCTCTGTTCTCTCTCTGGTCTCTCTCTGGTCTCTCTCTGGTCTCTCTTTGGTCCTCTCTCTGGTCTCTCTCTGTTCTCTCTCTGGTCTCTCTCTGGTCTCTCTCTGGTCTCTCTTTGGTCCTCTCTCTGGTCTCTCTCTGTTCTGTCTCTGTTCTGTCTCTGTTCTCTCTTTGTTCTCTCTCTGTTCCCCTCTCCGGTCTCACACACACTTCATGTGTCTTCCATATACGGTCGTCACTTCCTGTGTCCTTGTCTCTGCGTCAATGTGGAACTAAGTGCTCTTTGATTTGTCTTTGATTCAAGAGGTCTGCAGCTTTAACATCCGTCACAAACAAGGATGTTACCATCAACAGCTCAGACAAAACCCAGAGAGAGAGCGAGACCAGAGAGAAACAAGAGAGAGACCAGAGAGAGACCATAGAGGGAGACTAGAGAGAGACAAGAGAGGGACCAGAGAGAGACCAGAGAGAAACAAGAGAGAGACAAGAGAGGGACCAGAGAGAGACCAGAGAGAAAGACAAGAGAAAGAGACCAGAGAGAAACAAGAGAGAGAGATCAGAGAGAGAGACCCCTAGAGAGACCAGAGAGAGAGACAAGAAAAAGAGACCAGAGAGAGAGACCAGAGAGAGATTGCCGGAGCAGGGTGTATTCAGGGTGACACAGTTTCTTTTGGGATTAATGTGGATTTAATTCAATCCAGCGCAAGCCAGAGCAAAAGAACATCTCTGTGACACGACTCAAAATACAGGATTACTTTACAATACAGGATTACTTTACAATATAAGGGGTAGGGAAAACATGGCATTTAGGATTTTAGCAAGAAATTATTACTTTTAGAACAAACTGATACAAAGATAACGGAAACACAAATAATAACCTGAGAAACTGTAAAAAGAGTCTGAGTCAGTCCTGGATCTACACAGTCTCAGTCCTGGGTCTACAGCCTCAGTCCTGGATCTACAGCCTCAGTCCTGGATCTACAGCCTCAGTCCTGGGTCTACAGCCTCAGTTTTTGGTCTACAGCCTCAGTCCTGGGTCTACAGCCTCAGTCCTGGATCGACAGCAGGAGCGTCTAAGAACACACATTCATTAACATTTCTGGACAGTGGTCTCTACGGATCGATGGCTCTGAGTGTTTGATATGTTTTTATTTCCTGTCTTTGATTCTCCGATCTGTCGTTGGTGAATCCACAACTTCATAAAGCCCTCTGAGATGACTGCTGTTGTGATTCTGACACAAATACATGGAATAGATTCATATGTTTATCGCAGTCACATGTTTTAATGCGTTTCTGCAGTTTGCATTTGTCCTCAATAAGTGAAAGTTTACTCACCAGGAGGAGAGGGGAGAGAGGGGAGAGAGGAGAGAATGGGGAGAGTGGAGAGAGAGGAGGGGGGGAGTGGAGAGGGGAGAAAGAGGAGGAGGAGAGAGAAGAGAGACAGGGGCGAGAGAGAAGAGATGAGAGAGAGATGAGGGATTGAGAGAGGGGAGAGTGAGAGGAGAGAGGGAGAGAAAGTAGAGAGGGGAAGGAGGTAAGAAAGGAGAGGGGGGAAGAGAGGAGAGAGCAGAGGGGGAGAGGTTAGAGTGGAGAGGGAGAGAGGCGAGGAGTAGATGTTAGAGAGGGGAGTGGGGAGAGAGGAGAAAGAGGAGATGGAGAGAGAGAGAGAGAGAGAGAGAGAAAGGGGGGGGGGGAGAGAGAGAACCAGAGAGAGAGAGAAAAGACCGTAATGAGACCGAGGCCTCCACACTAACAGATGCTGATCCTCGTCTCTAATTGAAACATATTTTTAAGTGATTTTCTGATTCCACCGCTACACGTCGGATCAAAAGTGTTTTATTCACAAAACAAACATTGACCCAGATCCTGCTCTCCCTCTGGCTCTGCTCCTCTGATCCAATTCTCCTTCCACACATTAGCTGCCTCATTATGAGTCATTACGGTCCCTTTCTCTCTCTCGTTCTCTCTTTCTCTCCTTGTTTGTCACAGAAAAGTACTGAGAAACTCATTCATGAATTTTTGCAGTGATAATAAGACTTCAGAGCGAAAAGAGGGGGGACAAGAGAGAGAAAACAGAGAGAGACCATGCAGGGAGAGAGACCAGAGAGAGACCAGAGAGAGACCAGGTGGAGAACAGGGAAAGACCAGAGATACCATAGAGAAACCGGAGAGAGACCAGAGAGAAACAAAAGAGAGACCATAGAGTGACCAGATAGAGAGAACAGAAAGAGACCAGAGAGAGACCAGGTGGAGAACAGGGAAAGACCATAGAGTGACCAGATAGAGAGAACAGAAAGAGACCAGAGAGAGGCACCAGAGAGAGACCACAGGAAGACCGGTTAGAGACCAGGGAGAGATGGGAGAGAGAAGGAGAGAGAGAGAGAGAGAGGGAGAAACACTTCCTTCCAATTCTCAAGGTTCAAGTGGAGCGGCCTCAGACTCAGAAGGAGAAGATTTAGATTCAGATTATTTTCAGTAAAACCCACATTAGCAACATGTGTAAAATCAGAAACCCCCCCACCAAAAAAACAGCTTCAATAACAAGTGAGACCAGGGAGAGAGAACAGAAAGACCAGAGAGATAACAGAAAGAGACCAGAGAGAGACCATAGAGAGACCATAGAGAGACCAGAGAGAAACCGGAGAGAGAGCAGAGAGAGATCAGATAGAGACCAGAGAGATAACAGAAAGAGACCAGAGAGAGACCATAGAGAGACCATAGAGAGACCATAGAGAGACCAGAGAGAGATCAGATAGAGACCAGAGAGAGAGAACAGAAAAAGACACCGGAGAGAGACCAGGGAGACCGGTTAGAGACCATAAAGAGAAACCAGAGAGGGACCAGAGAGAGAGAGAGATAGAGACCAGAAAGAACAGAAAGAGAGACCAGAGAGAGAACAGAGGGAAAACAGAGAGATCGTTTATATTGTGATATTGTCATTGTAAATCCAGACATGCCACACAGTGGTGATGTCACACTGTGGTGATGTCACCCTCCTTATTCATCCCTTGCTATTAGCGTCCGGATGCCCTTTAGCATGTACGTTAGCTCCGGCTGTTAGTTCCACACAGTTAGCTTCCTGACGTGGCCTTTGCAATGATATAGCAGCAGTTAGCCTTAGCTTCAGTGCACGCTAATAAAGTCCCCTGAGAAAGAGCAGCTAACGGAGGCAGAGGACGTTAGCTTTTGCGCAGAGACATGCTATGGATAATTTACGACAGAGTGTGAATTTATGCATGTGTGCGTGAAGGACAGAGGATCATAAAGAGAAGGACGAGATGTGGGCAGTAAACAACAACTGTGTTAGCAATAAACACGTTAGCTGCAGGAGGACAGACACTCGAACCCAGGTCCGTTGTCTCAGTGATCAAAAACTCACGTCACAGAGACACAAGTTTACAGGAGCGAGTTTGCGATGACACTAAACGAAAGAGAGAACACACATTGTGGGACTTCTGTTTCATGTTGTCAATTATAATCCCCTGTGTGTGAGAGTTCCATGTGTTTCACTTGTGTTTCTACTCTAAACTGTCTGTTGATTCAATACAGAGTCTCTCCCTGGTCTTCCTCTGGTCTCTCTCCGGTCTCTGTCGGTAGGGTTGCCAACCGTCCCTTGAAATACGGAATTGTCCCGTATTATAGAAACACTATGTGCGTCCCGTATTGAACTGATACGGGACGGCTTTTGTCCCGTATTTTCAGAGCCAACTTGAATGCATCACTCACTGCATGTCACACGCGCGACCATAGACTGTATACGCTTGACACACGCACACAAAGTAATCACAGTTTAAGCGTCTACCTTTCGGCCAATCAGTGTCAAAGGGGCGTAGACTTGATCACATACATTGGTTTAATGTTGACAATCGCCAGCGTGGGCCGCTCCCGCAGCATCATCACAGCAGAAGTTTGGTAAAGTAGCGTCATATTCCAGAGTCGGACTTCCGCAGTCAATAGTTCACAAAAGCTACTTTGTTAAAAAAAAGTCACTGTGCTAAAATGATCATCTCTACGTTGTTTTTTTCAAATCCAGTGCGCTGTTTTAATGCAGAGAAATCCATTGAATCCAATGCACTGCAAGCGCCGAAAAAAGCACTAAGGAAGCGTCAACAAATGTACAGACCAGCTGTAAACGAACAATAGCTTTTACTGAAGCCATGTACACGCACTAAACTCTCAGGCAATATACATAATGACCATGTCTAACTGCTACAGGCTTTGATTTCAACATTTGTGAGTTTTTTTCATAAATACATATGTTTTTCTTTTTTTATTTGCTTTTACAGTAAATGGTCTTTACTGTAATGTAAGTTACAGCATTTGCCTTTTTATATTCTTTATTAGTAATAAGAATGCATTAAGTACTCAATATTCAATTTCATTTTTGACTAAGGAGTTGTTGTTTTTTTATATGTAGTCAATAAATTACATTCTAAAAACTGATTATGAAATTCATGATTACTGTGCTCAAACCGATCCACCCAAATAGTGTCCCTTATTTTTTTGTTCTCAAGTTGGCAACCCTATCTGTCGGGTATCTCCCTGGTCCATAATTTATGCAACAATTGTTTGTTTTGCTGCAGTTGTCAAAGCAAGAAAACAAATAAAAAATAAAATGTGATTCTGAAGCGACTGATGTGATTAATCTATAAAAACTGGATTGAGAGATGAACACTCTGTTGTTTCTGCTTGAGAGAAGACTCATCCTGGTCCCAGTGTGTGGCACCATGAAGGATTGCTCTCTTTCTGGTCTCTCTGTCTCTGTTTTCTCTTTCTCTCTGTTCTCTACATCTGGTCTCTCCCTTTGGTCTCTCTCTCTCTCTCTGGTCTCTCCACTTTTTGGTCTCTGTCATAGACTGTAAATATTAACGGTTGTAGTCACGCCTATCTCCGCCGTTGAAACTATTGTGCCATCACTTTCGTCTGTGGACAGTTTCAAAATGGCAGCGGAGGCTGGAAAATGTGAAAATCCTGCATCAATCGCCACGAGCCCCATTCATTTAACAAGTGCCTTCAAAATTCCACTGCGACTAAACTAGACTGGTCCAAAAAAATACATGAAAGTAGCGTTGGGTCAAGAGTGACTTTTGGACCATCCTGTAAAGCTGTTTTAGAGAGGTAAGAAGATACGTACATTGGCAAATAATAATTTTAAAGCTGCACTAACTGACTTTATTTTTGTATTCATTGCGAAAATGCTATCCATGTCCATGCAGTGCATTGGGATCTTAGTCCTTTTGAAGAAAAAGTAGCGCAGATTTGTGCTGGCGTGTCATTATATTTTAGATCGAGTTCTCTGACCAGTAGATTAGACTACTGCAATGGCCTGCTCACAGGTCTGTCCAAACAGCCTGTAAAACAGCTGCAGTACATTCAAAATGCAGCAGCTCGAGTCCTGACTAGAACCAGGAAGTACGACCATATTAGTCCAGTCCTCAGGTCTCTGCACTGGCTTCCTGTGGCTCAGAGAATAGACTTTAAAACAGCTATGCTTGTGTACAAGTCTCTCCATGGCCTCGCACCAAAATATATTAGTGACATGTTAGTACCATACGAACCAGCCCGGACTCTGAGGAGCACAGGGACTGGACTCCTGTTAGTGCCCAGAGTCAGAACTAAACATGGGGAGGCTGCTTTTCAGATTCATGCTGCTAAAATCTGGAACAGTCTTCCTGAAGATGTGAGACAGGCCTCCTCTCTGGCAATGTTTAAAACCAGGTTAAAGACAGTTCTGTTTAGCTGTGCATACAACTGAGGAACTTTATGTTTTTATCTTTCTTTTTAATGTTCTGTGATTATTTATGATTTTAATGCTTTCTTATTTTGTTCAGCACTTTGAATTGCCTTGTGTATGAATTGTGCTACAGTACCTTGCGAAAGTATTCGGCCCCCTTGAACCTTTCAACATTTCGCCACATTTCAGGCTTCAAACATAAAGATATAAAAAAAATATTTTTTGTCATGAATCAACAACAAGTGGGACACAATCGTAAAGTGGAACGAAATTTATTGGATAATTTAAACTTTTTTAACAAATAAAAAACTGAAAAGTGGGGCGTGCAATATTATTCGGCCCCTTTACTTTCAGTGCAGCAAACTCAGTCCAGAAGTTCAGTGAGGATCTTTGAATGATCCAATGTTGTCCAAAATGACTGATGATGATAAATAGAATGCACCTGTGTGTGAACAAGTCTCCGTATAAATGCACCTGCTCTTTGATAGTCTCAGGGTTCTGTTTAAAGCGCAGAGAGAACCATGAAGACAAAGGAACACACCAGGCAGGTCCGAGATACTGTTGTGGAGAAGTTTAAAGCCGGATTTGGATACAAAAAGATTTCCCAAGCTTTAAACATCTCAATGAGCACTGTGCAAGCAATTATATTGAAATGGAAGGAGTATCAGACCACTGCAAATCTACCAAGACCCGGCCGTCCCTCCAAACTTTCATCTCAAACAAGGAGAAGACTGATCAGAGATGCAGCAAAGAGGCCCATGATCACTCTGGATGAACTGCAGATAACTACAGCTGAGGTGGGAGAGTCTGTCCATAGGACAACAATCAGTCGTGCACTGCACAAATCTGGCCTTTATGGAAGAGTGGCAAGAAGAAAGCCATTTCTCAGATATCCATAAAAAGTCTCGTTTAAAGTTTGCCACAAGCCACCTGGGAGACACACCAAACATGTGGAAGGTGCTCTGGTCAGATGAAACCAAAATCGAACTTTTTGGCCACAATGCAAAACGATATGTTTGGGGTAAAAGCAACACAGCTCATCACCCTGAACACACACTCCCCACTGTCAAACATGGTGGTGGCAGCATCATGCTTTGGATCTGCTTTTCTTCAGCAGGGACAGGGAAGATGGCTAAAATTGATGGGAAGATGGATGGAGCCAAATACAGGACAATTCTGGAAGAAAACCTGTTGGAGTCTGCAAAAGACCTGGGACTGGGACGGAGATTTATCTTCCAACAGGACAATGATCCAAAACATAAAGCCAAATCTACAATGGAATGGTTCACAAATAGACGTATCCAGGTGTTAGAATGGCCAAGTCAAAGTCCAGACCTGAATCCAATCGAGAATCTGTGGAAAGAGCTGAAGACTGCTGTTCACAAACGCTCTCCATCCAACCTCACTGAGCTCGAGCTGTTTTGCAAGGAAGAATGGGCAAGAATTCCAGTCTCTCGATGTGCAAAACTAATAGAGACATACCCCAAGCGACTTGCAGCTGTAATTGCAGCAAAAGGTGGCGCTACAAAGTATTAGCGCAAGGGGGCCGAATAATATTGCACGCCCCACTTTTCAGTTTTTTATTTGTTAAAAAAGTTTAAATTATCCAATAAATTTCGTTCCACTTCACGATTGTGTCCCACTTGTTGTTGATTCTTTCTTTCTTTCTTCTTTATGTTTGAAGCCTGAAATGTGGCGAAATGTTGAAAGGTTCAAGGGGGCCGAATACTTTACATATACAAGGCACTGTATATAAATAAACTTGCCTTGCCTCATGAAGCAAGGAAGAGAATGTGTTTCGGGTCGCAGATCAATCACAACACACCACTGGCCCCCACTTTCGTGAGAAATCTACAGGTCCGTTAGCATAGACGGCTGAGTTAGCACAACAAGTGGCGGAGCTAACCTTAAGCTTCCTCGTCTTCATCACCGGTTACTGCTTACACAGCGAAACAGCCATCCAAAAGAAAGTCTCGTTCCTCCGCGCTTCCCGGTTCTATCGTTCTATGGTCACGCCATCCACGTGATAATCCATGTCCATGTATTATCCATTTGGGAGACGCTAGCTCTGTCCCAACAGTGGGTGTGTGTGGGGGGGCGATAGCTTCGTGAGTGCGGGGAGGGGAGCAGAAAGAGCGAGGCCAGCGAGTCCACGGCTTCAAAATCCCAAAGTCAGTTAGTGCAGCTTTAAGCGCCATCGGCCCGGGATAGTATTGCAAGTAGGTCAGCACACGTCATTTTGGACATTTTTGAGCCAGGACCCGCCCCCACTGGTCTCTCTCCGCTTTTTTTATTTATATTTTCATATTTTACAATTAGTGGAACTCTGCTCTCATGGATCAGTGATGTTACAGATTGTTGGATAATCACCGTTTTTTTCTCTCAGAAATAATTCTGTTTTTCTGTGAAATCAGAAACTTTGATGAGTTTTGTTGTTGAGCCGTAACGTCTGATGAGACAGAGACAAAATCAATTGCAAAAGTTTTGGCTTGGAAATTACTTATAACTTTCAAACCAAAACTCTAAATTATGAAGAAACTAAAATGGAATTTTAGTCAACAAAAATGCACAACTTATTTTCTGAAACATGTTGCTCGTGACATTTGTATAAATAAGGACATTGTTGTACAAATATTTACAGTATTAGCGCTTGTAGCCGACGATGACACGAGTAGCTTCCTTACTTTAGCCTCCTTTACCGTTCATGTCACTGTCACATGAATGTTACACAGACATTGGAGCAATCTTGTTTTAAGTAATATCAATTGGCACAATAAAACAAAATAAAGTTGAAGCAAAGAAATGTAAAGTGTTGGATTTTTTTTTAATGCGTGTGATGTTGTTAGAGCAAATGAATCACCTCAAAGCTTGGAACTGTGGAGACCCACAAAGTTGTATTCGGGCTGAGTTTTTCCACTCTGTGGCTGTATGGTTCTGTGAGTTTTGAGGCATCCTGTTCTGAGTGGAGTGCCTTGCTGTATGTTAAATAGTGTGTAGCTGAAACAAATAAATAGTGGAGAGCTAAGTTGGCATCAGACACTGTCTCCTGTCTCATACTTTTCCCAACTCCACACTGGGGACGACGTGAGTAACGTTTCACTACCACCATGTCAAACGACGGTGCGTTATGTGGAAGTGGCTCCTCCCGGTGCTATCCATGCGGTGGCCGTCAAGTTGCCCGAGTTTTTTGCAGCATAACCCGCAACCGTGGTTTCAACACATCGAAGACCAATTCCAGCTGAGAGGGATAACACAGGATTTCATGAAATACTATAATGTTGTGGTAGCATTGGATGCATCAACAACAGCGAGGGCGATGATGCTGTTGGAGGATCCACCTGCCGAGGACAAATACGCTGCTCTTAAAAAATTTTTGCTGGGACTATACGAACTCTCTGAACTCAAAAAGGCGGACCGTTTAATATCACTAAATGGCTCTTTGTGCATGCTCTGCTCCCGACCTATCCGCACGCAATTGTTTTGCGCAGTTTCATGAAGACACCCCTGGGACAGCTACTGCAGTGGCGGCCCGCCGTCAGCTGAGGTCCACCTTACGCACCTCCATTTGCTGCGTCTTAAATAGCACGGACTCATCATCAACACTTGTCACTTGCCCTCCTGTATTCACCCGGGCTGGATTTCTTCTTTGATTATCTTTTCGCTTTAGTTCCCTCTTCTCTTCCTCACTGTTGCGTTGTTTGGGCTGTTTTGCTGTGTATGCAGTTACAGCCGGAGGAGAATAGTCTCTCTCTCGGATCTCTATCGGGTCCCTCTCTTTCTTGTCTCTTTGGTCTTTCTTTGGTCTTTCTTTGGTCTTTGTCTCGTCTCTCTCTTGTCTCTGTAATGTGTTCAGGAGGCGGGTTGGCTGGTTACAATTACAATTGACCTCTTCGTTTTCATTATGAAAGAAGTAAAACATTAAATATGAGCCAAAAGAACAGACCGTAGATCCAGGACTGAGGCTGTAGACACAGTTAGGCTGGTCTCTCTCTCTCTCTCTCTCTCTCTCTCTCTCTCTCTCTCTCTCTCTCTCTCTTTTGGAGACGGGATGGAGACTTATAAACACTGGAGATTGTAAGCATGTATTTTTGTGTGATCTTCAACTTTGAGCTAAAGATCACAGAAAGATCTTGTCACGTTTCCAGGAGAAAGAAAACTCCTGCTCCTCAGTTCCTGCTCCTCTGCTCCTGCTTCTCCTGAGGAGCAAAACCAGGAGTTCAGAGACTTATGATCAGAGAACAGAGTATTTCTAACCTCTTTAACCTCAGACCCTGGAATGATTTGTTATCTTACTTTCTGTTTGAGTTCAGTGGAATCAGTCTGTTCTTCACTTTCAGTTCTGTAGAAGTCATCGACACTGCTTCTGTCACAACAGACAGACCCAAAGGGACAGAAAGTGACTCACAGGGACAGAAAGTAACACACAACAAGTTTTATTACTGTTTTAAAAGTCAGAGAGAGACCAGAGAGAGACCAGAGAGAGACCAGGGAGAGACCAGAGAGAGACCAGAGAGACTCCAGAGAGAGACCAGGGAGAGACCAGAGACACCAGGGAAAGACCAGAGAGAGACCAGAGAGAGAGAGAGAGAAGAGAGAGACCTGAAAGGGACCAGAGAGAGACCAGAGACCAGAGAGAGACCAGAGAGAGACTAGAGAGCGAATGATGTAAAGCAGGCATGTCCAAACTCAGGCCTGCGGGCCAATTGCAGCCCTCTGTGCCATTTTATGTGGCCTTTTTGCTGCTAACACAAAATGGCCACCAATACAGTCACGATATACCTTGGACCCTCTGAAATCCACTCGATTACTTTATTGTCACAAAATTCTAAATAAAATGCAGCTGTGGTGTGAATCAATAAGGATTTATCAAAACCCATTGTAAAGTCAAGAATCCAGTTGTTTAAATCCAGGTTGTCGGCCCCGGGTCGAGTCTGATGAACTAAAGTGGCCCTCTTGCAAAAAGGTTTGGACACCCCTGGTGTAAAGTACTTTTATTTTCTAAGCCCCTGGTGTCTTTCTACATGAGTTGGTCCAGAACCAAACCATAAAACCAGCCCGGAACAATAATTCAAAGTGTTTTCTGAGGAACTCAGTCAGACGTCAACTCAGTCAAAAATGTGACCTCCCGAACTGGTCGCTCTGAAGCCGGGAATAAATATGAGACGCATCAGCAAAGGCTGCGGTCACATGCGCAGCCTAAAGCCTGGTTAAAGTGTGCCAGGGCCCGCTTCACGATTAGATCAGGGCTTTAGGTGCCATCTGACCGCGGCATCCTGCACTTTCGTATTCTCCGCTGTGTCAAACCTTTCATATAAGCCCCGGGCCGTGCTCGAGGGGCGCTGGGGGAGTGTCTCTCTGCAGGGCCAAAGAAAAGCGTTTCCTATGGGTATATCTCTCTTCTGTCCTGACCCTTGCTCTCAGTGTGGTGCTATTGCAATAACACTTCAGACATTCAAGAATCAGTCTTTATTTAATCACCAGAACACACACACACACTTGTAACCTCCCTGTCTGCGGTCGCTCTGCTCAATTCCACATTTTTCATTCCTTCATTCTCATTCATTCATTTCTCAGCGCTCTTACGCTCGTTGCTAAAGAGTGTATGCATGTGTGTGTGTGTGTCCGCGACGCACACACACACACACGTGTGCACACAAATGTTACCCACTGAACTGCTGCACTTTGCATCAGAGCAATTTGG
Organism: Knipowitschia caucasica; assembly: GCA_964034765.1. NCBI lineage: Eukaryota > Metazoa > Chordata > Actinopteri > Gobiiformes > Gobiidae > Knipowitschia > Knipowitschia caucasica. Next base: position 9,369,375 of record OZ035838.1, on the reverse strand, counting down.
ACAAGTTTGAGATGTATCTTTCCCTAAACAACGCGATCCGTACTGAGCGGTTAGCTACTGTAGCTGTTAGCTGTTAGCTACAGTAGCAGAATGTAAACAGGAAAAAAAGCGGATCTCAACTAGGGCAACAAGGTAGTCTCTGTGTTAGTATTAGCGCCACCAGCTGGACTGAGTGTTGTACTACAGCACAATTTCCCTGCCACGGTTCAGACAATGCGTTCATGTGACCCCGGGCCGTTTTCACACCCCTGTGTCGACGATCCGGGCCATTTGGCCTAGTACGTTTGTAAACCCCTATGTGGCCGTGCCCAGAGAGATGAGATTCAAGACTCAGAGACAAGACTGAGACTGAGAGACTAGAGAGAGACTCAAGAGAGACCAGAGAGGGACCAGAGGGAGAAACCAGACAGAGTCGAGACTGAAGAGTCAGAGAAATGAAGAAGGCAGCTGCAAAGAAAGCTGAGATCTCCAAAGGAAAAGAACACTCAAAACCGACACTTCCGACAAAACAGACCGATCCACCAAACTGGTCAAAGCCGAGACCCAGCAACTCCTTCACCAGGTCAGCGTGGTTGTTCATTTACTACATCGTTAACTCAGACTCATCTGTATCCTCCAGTGTCTCAGTCTCTCTCACTAAAACCTCTCTCGCTGTGTGTGTGCGTGTGTGTGTTTGTCTATCTGTGTGTCTGTGTGTGTCTGTGTGTGTGTCTGTCTGTGTGTGTCTGTGTGTCTGTCTGTGTGTGTGTCTGTCTGTGTGTGTGTGTGTCTGTCTGTGTGTGTGTGTCTGTGTGTGTGTGTGTCTGTGTGTGTGTGTCTGTGTATGTGTGTGTCTGTGTATCTGTGTCTGTGTGTGTCTGTGTGTATGTGTGTGTTTGTGTGTGTCTGTGTGTTGCAGATGAAGAAGCAGGTTGAGGATCTCGTCGGTCAGATGTTTGCTGAGTTCACTGCAACAGAATACGAGGAGAACGAAGATGGAGACAAATACATCTACGTGAGTCTGTTTCTACTCTACTCTTAGAATAGAGTAGAGCAAAGTAGAGCACAGTAGAGTAGAGTACAGTAGAGCACAGTAGAGTACAGTAGAGCACAGTAGAGCACAGTAGAGTACAGTAAAGTACAGTAGAGCACAGTAGAGTACAGTAGAGCACAGTAGAGCACAGTAGAGTACAGTAAAGTACAGTAGAGCACAGTAGAGTACAGTAGAGTACAGTAGAGTACAGTTGAGCACAGTAGAGTACAGTAGAGTACAGTAAAGTACAGTAATGCACAGTAGAGCACAGTACAGTACAGTAGAGTACATTAGAGCACAGTAGAGTACAGTAGAGCACAGTACAGTACAGTAGAGCACAGTACAGTAGAGCACAGTAGAGCACAGTAGAGCAGAGTAGAGCTGGTGATGACGGTCTCTGTGTGCAGGTCCGAGCGGGTGGAGAGGTTCTGCGTATCGTCGTCTCCAGAGACGGAAGCGTCCAGTTCTTTGGGGACGAGTGAAGCGTCCGTCAAACTGAGATGTTGTTTTGGAATCAATAAAGTTTGATACAATGTTTCTCTGTCTGTTCTGATCTGTCCTGCTTCAAAGAGTGATGTCACAAAACATGTTTAAGTTTAAGTTTATTAAGGAAAACCCCTAGAGATGAATCAACTCAAGGAACATGTGGCTCTGAACCTCGTCTCAGACGGACAGAAGTGAGACTGTAGACCCAGGACTGAGACTCAAGATCCAGGACTGAGACTGTAGATCCAGGACTGAGACTGTAGATCCAGGACTGAGACTGTAGATCCAGGACTGAGACTGTAGACCCAGGACTGAGACTGTAGATCCAGGACTGAGACTGTAGATCCAGGACTGAGGCTTTAGATCCAGGACTGAGACTGTAGACCCAGGACTGAGACTGTAGACCCAGGAATGAGACTGTAGATCCAGGACTGAGGCTGTAGATCCAGGACTGAGACTGTAGATCCAGGACTGAGACTGTAGACCCAGGACTGAGACTGTAGATCCAGGACTGAGGCTGTAGATCCAGGACTGAGGCTGTAGATCCAGGACTGAGACTATAGATCCAGGACTGAGACTGTAGATCCAGCAGGGGGCGCCAAAGAGGGATTTTAACATTTTTGTTTTGAAGTTGATCCATTTTTGATGAATCCACAAAACTCTCTCTGGCTGATTGCAAATGATGAATACAAGATGGTGTTGTAAATGTAAATGCCCCCCCCCTCCCCTCATCTCCCCCTCGTCTCCCCCTTCGTCTCCCCCTGTTCTCTTCCTCTTCTCGTTAAATAATTAACAGAGTTTGTACCTGTAGTTTAGCAGCTGAAGCTAATATTAGATTCACACTCACATCACAATCAGACAGAGAGAGACCAGAGAGAGAGACCAGAGAGAGACCAGAGCGAGCCCAGAGAGAGACCAGAGCGAGCCCAGAGAGAGACCAGAGCGAGCCCAGAGAGAGACCAGAGCGAGCCCAGAGAGAGCCCAGAGAGAGACCAGTGAGAGACCAGAGAGAGACCAGAGTGAGCCCAAAGACAGACCAGAGAGAGACCAGAGCGAGCTCAGAGAGACAGACCAGAGAGAGACCAGTGAGAGACACCAGAGACAAAAAATCCTGACCTTTTACAGTCTTAGTTTCACCTTTTTCCCCTCTCTCTGGCGTGTTGTCAGGTAAGAGAACAGGGGGAAAAAGACGCCATCAGTGTGAATTTACTTCTATCACAGACTTTTGGTAAATATCAACCTCAGAGGAACGTGCTCCGACAAGACTCAAAAAGATTTAAAGTTTTACGTAAATCTGGAGACACACACTGGTCTCTTTCTGGTCTGTCTCTGTTCTCTCTCTGGTCTCTCTCTGTGTCTCTCTCTGGTCTCTTGGTAGGAATATTGTGAAGTATTTTTCTTTTCAATTCACTGTTTTTTAAGAAAGACCAAAGAGAGACCAAACAGAGACCAGTGAGAGACCAGAGGGACCAGAGCAAGACAAGAGAGGGACCAGAGAGAGAAACCACAGAGAAGAACCAGAGAAAGAGCAGAGAGAGTCCAGGAAAAGAGACCAAAGAGAAAGAGAGACCAGTGACAGACCAGAGAGGCCAGAGAGACCAGAGAGAGCAAAGACAGACCAGAGAGAGACCTGGGAGAGAGATCAGAGAGAAACCAGAGAGAGACCAGGGAGAGACCAGAGAGAGACCAGGGAGAGGGGATGGAGACTTATAAACACTGGAGATTGTACTGTAAGCATGTATTTTTGTGTGATATTCAACTTCAAGTCAGGTTGGAGCTAAATACAGGCCATATGGAATTCACAGAAAGATCTTGTCACGTTTCCAGGAGCAAGAAAACTCCTGCTCCTCAGTTCCTGCTCCTCTGCTCCTGCTTCTCCTGAGGAGCAAAACCAGGAGCTCAGAGACTTATGATCAGAGAACAGAGTATTTCTAACCTCTTTAACCTCAGACTCTGGAATGATTTGTTATCTTTAACATCTTACTTTCTGTTTGAGTTCAGTGGAATCAGTCTGTTCTTCACTTTCAGTTCTGTAGAAGTCATCGACACTTCTTCTGTCACAGCAGACAGACCCAAAGGGACAGAAAGTGACTCACAGGGAAAGAAAGTGACACACAACAAGGTTTATTACTGTTTTAAAAGTCAGAGACACCAGAGAGAGACCAGAGAGAGACTCGAGAGGGACTAGACTAGACCAGAGAGACATCAGAGAGAGGGACCAGTGAGAGAGATCAGAAAGAGAGACCAGAGAAAAAAAATCCTTAGTTTTTTCCCTCTCTCTGGCGTCTTTTTCTCCCTGTTTTCTTACCTGACAACACACACGTTTGAACAGTGTTGTCATCAGTGTGAATTCACTTCTATCACAGACTTTTGGTAAATATCAACCTCAGAGGAACGTGCTCCGACGAGACTCAAAAAGATTTAAAGTCTGTTTTTGTTTTACATAAATCGGGAAACACACACACACAGACACACACATAGGACTGATGCTGTTGACCCAGGACTGATGCTGTAGATCCAGGACTCGGGCTGAGGAGTCCCAGGATTCGGGTTGAGGAGTCCCAGGACTAGGGCTGAGGAGTCACAGGTCTCGGACTGAGGACCCCCAGGACTCGGGCTGAGGAGACCCAGGACTGCAGCTGTATGGACCCAGGACTGAGAATATAGACCCAGGACTGCGGTTTTCAACCCAGGACTCGGAAAGAGGAGTCCCAGGACTGCGGCTTTAGACCCAGGACTGAGGCTGTAGACCCAGGACTGCGGCTGTAGACCCAGGACTGCGGTTATAGACCCAGGACTGAGGCTGTAGACCCAGGAATGCGGCTATAGACCCAGGACTGCGGTTTCCGACCCAGGACTGCGGTTTCCGACCCAGGACTAGGGCTGAGGAGTCCCAGGACTCGGGCTGAGGAGAGCCAGAACTCGGGCTGAGGAGTCCCAGAACTCGGGCTGAGGAGACCCAGGATTCGGGCTGAGGAGATCCAGGACTCGGGCTCAGGAGTCCCAGGACTCGGATTGAGGAGTCCCAGGACTCGGGCAGAGGAGATCCAGGACTCGGGCTGAGGTGTCCCAGGACTCGGGCTGAGGAGTCCCAGGGCTCGGGCTGAGGAGTCCCAGGGCTCGGGCTGAGGAGTCCCAGGACTCGGGTTGAGGAGATCCAGAACTCGGGCTGAAGAGTCCCAGAACTCGGGCTGAGGAGACCCATGATTCAGGCTGATTAGAGCCAGGACTGCGGCTATAGACCCAAGACTGAGGCTGTAGACCCAGGAATGCGGCTATAGACCCAGGACTGCGGTTTCCGACCCAGGACTCGGGCTGAGGAGTCCCAGGACTCGGGCTGAGGAGATTCAGAACTCGGGCTGAGGAGTCCCAGAACTCGAGCTGAGGAGACCCAGGATTCAGGCTGATTAGAGCCAGGACTGCGGCTATAGACCCAGGACTCGGGCTGAGGAGTCCCAAGACTTGGATTGAGGAGTCCAAGGACTCGGGCAGAGGCGATCCAGGACTCGGGCTTAGGAGTCCCAGGACTCGGGCTTAGGAGTCCCAGGACTCAGGTTGAGGAGATCCAGAACTAACGCTTTAGACCCAGGACTGCGGCTGTAGATGTCACAAATGTGAGGTTCTTTGATCAGCTTGATAAAACCCACTGCTGAATGACGACACAGTTTTGATCAGATAAGATTTATTTACAGAGAATAAATAAGGTTAAAAAAGCCGGGCCTTACGGATCAAAAGTCTGTACAAAAAAAAAGCTAAAACCCTAGAGCCTTCGTCTCCCGGATTGTACTGTCCCGGGCCAGCTGTCCTCCCGGTAGTGTGCGTCCGCTCTCCCACGCCTCTGCTCCTGCAGTCCCCGGGCCGTAGCGCGTCTGTGGCCTGTGTCCCGCTGTGGAGAGGACCGGGGTTTACACGCTGTCCAACACTGTTCAAAGTGCTCAGATCGCAGTGTGAGGATTCGTATACGTCCCTTTACTAATCTCATTCCCAGCGTTGTATGCCGCCTTGGCTTGCCCGCACCGCTGCTCAAGTCTCTACTCCATGTCTGCTCCTGTTGACCCCAGTCCGCTGCGCGTCTGTGGCCTGTGTCCAGCTGTGGAGAGGACCGGGGTTTACACGCTGTCCAACACTGTTTAAAGTGCTCAGATCGCAGTGTGAGGATTCGTATACGTCCCTTTACTAATCTCATTCCCAGCGTTGTATGCCGCCTTGGCTTGCCCGCACCGCTGCTCAAGTCTCTACTCCATGTCTGCTCCTGTTGACCCCAGTCCGCTGCGCGTCTGTGGCCTGTGTCCAGCTGTGGAGAGGACCGGGGATTACACGCTGTCCAACACTGTTCTAAGTGCTCAGATTGTAGTGTGAGGATTCGTATACGTCCCTTTACTTATCTCGTTTCCAGCGTTGTCTGCCGCTGCCGGGGGGGGGGGGGGGGTCCAGCCCGACGCGCCGCTCCTTTGCCACTCGTGAGTGTCTACACAGCCTCGAACCCGTCCAGTCTCCGTCCGGCGTCTGCTCTGGCTTCGGTTCTCCTGCGCTGCGATCTAAGACGCTCGCTCCTGTAGCTCCTTCCGTGCGCCTCGGTCGTCCCCTGACATCAACCTGGCTGATTACCACCAATGGCATGTGGTGGGGGTGTGGTCCATGGTTTCCTCTCTACATTGTCTTTTAAAGAAAACACTGCAACCCACACTAAAAACAGAACTCAACACTGCATGCACTATATGTAAGGTCGGAAACCCCATGCCACTGACATAGACACAGGACTGCGGCTATAGACCCAGGACTGCGGCTTTAGACCCAGGACTCGGGCTGAGGAGACCCAGGACTGCGTCTGTATGGACCCAGGACTCGGGCTGAGGAGTCCCAGGACTCGGGTTGAGGAGTCCCAGGTCTCGGACTGAGGACCCCCAGGACTCGGGCTGAGGAGACCCAGGACTGCGGCTGTATGGACCCAGGACTGCGGTTTTAGACCCAGGACTGAGAATATAGACCAAGGACTGCGGTTTTAGACCCAGGACTGAGAATATAGACCCAGGACTGCGGTTTTAGGCCCAGGACTGAGGCTGTAGATCCAGGACTGCAGCTGTAGACCCAGGACTGCGGCTTTAGACCAAGGACTGAGGCTGTAGACCCAGGAATGCGGCTATAGACCCAGGACTGCGGTTTCCGACCCAGGACTCGGGCTGAGGAGTCCCAGGACTCGGCTGAGGAGATCCAGAACTTGGGCTGAGGAGACCCAGGATTCGGGCTGAGTTGAGCCAGGACTTCGGCTATAGACCCAAAACTTGGGCTGAGGAGTCCCAGGACTCGAGCTGAGGAGTCCCAGGACTCGGGCTGAGGGGTCCCAGGACTCGGGCTGAGGAGACCCAGGACTCGGGCTTAAGAGTCCCAGGACTTGGGCTGAGGGGTCCACGGTTTCGGGCTGAGGAGACCGAGGACTGCGGCTGTATAGACCCAGGAATGAGGCTTTAGACCCAGGACTGAGGCTGTAGACCCAGGACTCAGGCTGAGGACACCTGGACTCGGGCTTTAGACCCAGGACTGAGGCTGTTTACCCAGGACTGATGCTGTTGACCCAGGACTGATGCTGTAGACCCAGGACTCGGGCTGAGGAGTCCCAGGATTCGGGTTGAGGAGTCCCAGGACTCGGGCTGAGGAGTTTCAGGAATCGGGCTGAGGAGTCCCAGGACTCGGGCTGAGGAGACCCTTGACTCGGGCTGAGGAGAGCCAGGACTGCGGCTGTATAGACCCAGGACTGAGGTAGTAGACCCAGGACTGTGGCTGTAGACCCAGGACTCCGGCTATAGATTCAGATTCAGATTCAGATTCAGATTCAGATTCATTTATTTGCCATTTGCAGTAAAACCACATTGGAAAAACTGTGCAAGACTACCCCGGTGTGCCAAGAGACCCAGGACTGTAGCTACAGACCCAAGACTCGGGCTGAGAAGTCCCAGGACTTGGGCAGAGGAGATCCAGGACTCGGGCTGAGGAGACCCAGAACTCGGGCTGAGGAGACCCAGGACTGAGGCTTTAGACCCAGGACTTGGGCTGAGGAGTCCCAGGACTCGAGCTGAGGAGTCCCAGGACTCGGCTGAGGGGTCCCAAGCCTCGGGCTGAGGAGACCAGGACTCTGGCTGAGGAGATCCAGGACTGAGGCTGTTTACCCGGGACTGATGCTGTTGACCCAGGACTGATGCTGTAGACCCAGGACTCCGGCTGAGGAGTCCCAGGATTCGGGTTGAGGAGTCCCAGGACTCGGGCTGAGGAGTTTCAGGAATCGGGCTGAGGAGTCCCAGGACTCGGGCTGAGGAGTCCCGGGACTCGGGCTGAGGAGACTCTTGACTCGGGCTGAGGAGAGCCAGGACTGCGGCTGTATAGAGCCAGGACTGAGGTAGTAGACCCAGGACTGTGGCTGTAGACCCAGGACTCCGGCTATAGACCCAGGACTGTAGCTACAGACCCAAGACTCCGGCTGAGAAGTCCCAGGACTCGGGCTGAGGACACCCAGGACTCGGGCTTAAGAGTCCCAGGACTCGGGCTGAGGGGTCCACGGTTTCGGGCTGAGGAGACCGAGGACTGCGGCTGTATTTACCCAGGACTGCGGCTGTATAGACCCAGGAATGAGGCTTTAGACCCAGGACTGAGGCTTTAGACCCAGGACTCCGGCTATAGACCCAGGACTGTAGCTACAGACCCAAGACTCGGGCTGAGAAGTCCCAGGACTCGGGCTGAGGACACCTAGGACTCGGGCTGAGGAGACCCAGGACTCGGGCTTAAGAGTCCCAGGACTCGGACTGAGGGGTCCACGGTTTCGGGCTGAGGAGACCGAGGACTGCGGCTGTATATACCCAGGACTGCGGCTGTATAGACCCAGGAATGAGGCTTTAGACCCATGACTGAGGCTATAGACCCAGGACTCAGGCTGTACACCCAGGAGTACGGCTATAGACCCAGGACTGCGGCTATAGACCCAGGACTTGGGCTGAGGAGTCCCAGGACTTGAGCTGAGGAGTCCCAGGACTCGGGCTGAGGAGTCCCAGGACTGCGGCTGTAGTCCCAGGACTGAGACTCTAGACCCAGGACTGCGGCTGTAGACCTAGGACTGCGGCAGTAGACCCAGGACTGAGACTCTAGACCCAGGACTGAGGCTGTATATTAATAAAGCTTACTCAGATCCAGCTGAAGTGCAAGAATCATCTTTAAAGGCTTTTTGTGGGAACTTTTGGTACATTTTTTTTAGTGTTATCGGAAACCGGAGTGCCCGGAGAAAATCTACTGACACAAGGAGAACATGCAAACTCCACTCCGAAAGGTCCCTTCTGGCTGAAAGTTTTTTTTTGGAAAGTCATTCACTACTCAAGTATGTTGTTAAATTAGCTTGAGTGAATATTTTGGCTATTCTAGCCACGTCTGGGAATGTATTTAAGTGACATATGAGGTCGAGTGTGTGTGTTAAAAGTGTGGTAAGGTAGTTCCATGCACGACCATAGGGGGCGTATCAAACCTTTATGGGACGGAGTGTTTCGGCCCCGACACATATTTTCACAATTTGCAGACATTTATGGACATGCTTGATTTTTGGTGTGGAGCTTATTTTGGGCCTTCACAACACTATAGTATACATGGAAAAATGGGGACCTAAAATAGTCCCTGTATTTCCTCAGGTCCCTGTATTGAAGGTGTGTTATCATACAAAAGTCCTCATATGTACACAAAACACACACACACACATTTTTTGTGCTTTTCCATTAAAAATAGTTCCTCTTCAGCGTAGGTGGGGTTGTCAGACCACGTCATTTATGCGCGACATGTAACCAGTAACATTGATGCGGTGCATAGATTTATTAAAATATTGGTGATAGCTGGTTATTACCTCTGAGGGGACTCTGCTTACCCCCTGCAGAACTGGCTCCTAAAACCTTTTCAGGACACCGAGTGACAGACTAACAGCAAGTATTTAATAGAAAATTCTGCACAGCGCGAGTGCTTGTTGAAAATGCTTTCGGCAGTGTTAAAGGAATGACCCGGACACTGAACATGTGAAGTCAATGGTGCTGACCTGCTCTGGTACAATCTGTGAAAACCATGGAGAGACCATGTGACAGAATGGGACACACCTGTAGCAACAGCAGCTGTGTAGCAGTGGTGCAGGGGAGGGTCTGATGCATCACTTTGTCATGTGCCTAAACATTTATTTTGACCAAAAATAAAACCTTTTTGTATTTACCATCCATCCTTGTTCATAAATTTACCAAGGTTATACGGATTTACTGACAAATATAATGTGTGTAATGTAACTAGAAGTAAAAGTATGTGGTAGGAAATCGTAACTTTTGTTTTCTGCACGTGTACAAATGAATGAAACAAAGTCTTGATACAATCACAGATTTATTAAAAACAAAAGTAAAGTGCAAAACCAACAGTTTACAAAGTCCAAAGTATGTCTGAGACCAGGTCCAGATGAGGAGAATGTTAAGTACTCCGGTCACTCGTTGGTAATCTCCTCACTTGTGGAAAGGGATTCTCAAATAAATAAACACACGACAACTTAAGTACAAGCACAAAACAGAATGACAACACATGAAAGAGCAAGATACAGCACAGTAGAACAGGACGGACGTTTTAGCTTTGATTGCTATCACTAGCTAAATGTAGCTAGCTCACTGTGTACAACAGACAATCACACTTTTACACAGTAAATACATTTCAGTGAGAGCTTTGGGCCAACTGGATACGTAGCTAACCAGTTATTTCCAGGATTTAATCAAGAGCGATCTCCCTGAAAACCTTGTTCCGTGTGCCGTGTTCCGTCGAGCTTCCTTTGAATTATTTCTTCGGCCTAAAGAGAGTAACGTGTGGATCTCGTCGACCGACCAGGGCCTTTTGGGGCTTTCTGTGCGATTCCATTTCCTTGGAGTGAGGAGGACGTATTATAGCCTATTTAGGGTTGCCAACCGTCCCTTGAAATACGGAATTGTGCGGCTTTTGTCCCGTATTTTCAGAGCCACCTTAAATGCATCACTCACTCACTCACTGCATGTCACACACGCACACACACAATAATCACAGTTTAAGCGTCGACCTTTCGGCCAATCAGTGTCAAAGGGGCGTTGGCTTGATCACATACATGGGTTTAATGTTGACAATCGCCGGCTTGGGCCGTGCCCGCAGCACCAATACAGCAGAAGTTTGGTAAAGTAGCGTCATTTTCCCAGATTCTGACTTCCGCGGTAAATAGCTCACGAAAGCTACTTTAATAAACAAAAGTAATTGTACTAAAATGATCATCTCTACGTTGATTTTTCAAATCCAATGCGCTGTTTTAATGCAGAGAAATCCTATGAATCCCCTGCACTGCAAGAGCCGAGAAAAGCGCTTAGGGGCCGTCAACAAATATTCAGACCAGCTTTGTAAACGAACAATAGCTTTTACTGAAGTCATGTACCTGCACAAAACTCTCAGACTCTATAAATAATGACCATGTCTAACTGCTACAGACTTTGATTTGTGAGTTTTTTTTATGAATACATATGTTTTTATTTTTTATTTGCTTTTAGAGTAAATGGTCTTTACTGTAACATTCATAAATAATGTATGTTACAGCATTTGTCTGTTTATATATTTTTTATTACTAATAAGAATGCATTAAGTCCTTAACCAGCCAAAGAGTTCCACCTATTTATTCAATTTCATTTTTGCCTAAGGATTCGTTTTTTTATATGTAGTCAATCAATTACATTCTAAAAACTGTGATTATGAAATTCCATGATTACTGTGTAGATTGAAATTAGGACTAAAAAGTGCTCAACCCGATCCACCCAAATGGTGTCCCTTATTTTTTTGTTCTCAAGTTGGCAACCCTAAGCCTATTATAGATCCATGGCAGAGCAGCCGGTTTTAAAGATGGCGGGGTTGAGTTGTTTTTACCAAAGGGTCGGACGTCGCTTCCAGTGACGACACTTGTTGACCAATCAGTGTAAAGCAGTCGGCTGATGTCACGTCATGATGTAGCTTCGGCGCGGATGAAACCACAGCCGAGGTGGTACGAAAAAAGAACCCCTGTTTCCAGCCCCAACCCTAGTGGAAATGCAAAATAACCGTGCTGTTCCGTGCCGTACTGTACCGTTACTGTGGAAAAGCGGCAAAAGTGAGAGACCAGAGAGAGCCCAAAATCATAGACCAGAGAGAGAGACATCAAAATCAGAGACAAGAGAGACCAGATGGAGAGACTAGAGAGACCAAAGAGTTCCATGTTCATCTTATTTTCTCCCATTTAGACTGGTCTCTCTGTGTTCTCTCTCTGGTCTCGTTTTCCGGTGTCTCGGGTCTCTCTCTGTCTCTGTTTGGTCTCTCTCTCTCTCTCTGGTCTCTGTTTGGTCTCTCTTTCTCTTTCTCTCTCTCTCTCTCTCTCGGGTGTCTCTCTATGTCGTGTGTGAAAGAGACCAGGGAGACACCAGAGAGAGACCAGAGAGGGACCGGAGAGAGACTAGAGAGACACCAGAGAGAGACCAGAGCGAATCCAGAGAGAGACCGGAGAGAGACTAGAGAGACCAGAGCGAGACCCTATAATATCATTGTAGGTCTCAGAGGCATCATTTACTGTAGGCACTTAAGAGTGTCTTACATATTTTTGTCCACATGATGGCGGTATGGCAAATGAATCACCTCGAAGCTTCCAGACCGTGCTAATCCTGCGCTGCCTCGTTACGGAGCTTTGTATTGCCATCTCCTATTTTCTTCTTTGTCAAACGTAAAAAGGGCCCACAGATATCCTCTTCTTTTTCTCCCGGTCGTGGACATGTTCTTGTTCTTTTCATCACTGATGGACACTTTACAATCCTACGTGAGGACCGTGGTGTTGTGGTTAGCGTTAGCAATAGCTTCTGTTCACAGCTCGCGCCACCGGTGCTTACTAAGGCAAGCCCTCGTTGGTCCTCCTCGCATTACTCTGGCAGTCTATTGGTTGTTTTCACTTTTGCTCTTATCTATCTGTTCTTCTGATTTGATTTCGTCATTGTAACCCGCATTTCATTTTAGTTTAGTTTTATTGTTGCGGGTCAGCTTGCGCCACATCTGCTTGTTTCCCTTATGATGCGCGCTCCCCCACTTGACGCCCTCCTCCGCTGTACCTGTGGCATGTCATAGCTGCGGGCTAGCATTACAAAGCTGCACAACTTTGTTTTCGGAGCGTTATTCCCTCTATCATAAAGGTGAGCCTTTTGCCAACTGTTCGGCATCATGCAAGTTAAATGTCCATGTTGTAAACTGCATGATCAGTCGTTAATCTTTGTGCAACCTTTCTGTAGACTCCACGCTTTCATGTGGGCGCGTGTGGAGTAGCGTCCAAGCCCACGCAATTCAAGGTACACTGTTTACACTTTATTGTTAAACAAGCCAAGCCGAATTGCAGGCGGTAAGTTAATGTGTTGAGAAATATCTTTGTTTACCGCGGTGAGTGTTTGTTAATACCGCTTAGACACTTTTGTTTATAAATAACCGCTAATCCCCAGTGATGTCTGGATTGTCAACACATGATTACTGTGATTATTGTAGCTACGTCAGAGACTCTAAATGATTGTTGCGCAACACTTAGTTATCATGCAAATTATGTTCTCATGATGACTAATTGAAACATTTAGAGAAGATGAACTTATTATTAGTGCACTATGATCCTGAATTGAAATACATTATTTATTGGTTATTAAAGTGCGTTTGGTGCACTGGAAATGACATTTAGTTTGATCCCTTTTGGATCGACACACGATCATGATACATTGACTGTTTGAATTGAAATATGTATTGAAGCATTTGAAGTATTGGTGTATATTGAGCCATTTCTATTGATTATATGTTTATGTTAATTTAATTGAATGTGATCTGATATATGATAATGATTTAATCTGCAGTGTTAGATTGTAGATATCTTGTATCTTATAGATACATTGAATTTAAGTTTAGTCAACTAGAGCTTTTCATTGCTAACTCTGATTTCTTTGATATTCATTTGTCTTTTTCTGGCCTCCTGTTAGGTCCGGTTTTTATAATGACCTGTTCCACACCTCATACCTCCCTGTCCCTGCCATGGACTCCTGTTAGGATAAAATACTTAATTCTTTCCCCTTACGTCCAACGGAAAACTGTGGACTATTGCGGACTATTGTGTTTTTATTTCCCTCCCTTTGAATGGGAGCACAGACTCTAACACAGAGCGGACTCTACTGTCTCGTCTTTGACTCATGGACAAAAATGTCAATCAATTTAGTCATCGTCAGCGTCTCAATGAATGACTTCTATTTTAGTTTTTGTTTCGTTTTTGTCCCCAAAAATATATTCGAGACGAAAAACATGACGATAATTTTGTCAACGAAATTAACACTGCTCTCTGGTCTTGCTCTGGTCTCTCTTTGGGCTCGCTCTGGTCTCTCTGGTCTCTCTCTGGTCTCTCTCTCTGGTCTCTCTCTGTCTGATTGTGATGTGAGTGTGAATCTAATATTAGCTTCAGCTGCTAAACTACAGGTACAAACTCTGTTAATTATTTAACAAGAAGAGGAAGAGAACAGGGGGAGACGAGGGGGAGATGAGGGGAGGGGGGGGGGGGGCATTCACATTTACAACACTATCTTGCATTCATCATTTGCAATCAGCCAGAGAGAGTTTTGTGGATTCATCAAAAATGGATCAACTTCAAAACAAAAATTTTAAAATCCCTCTTTGGCGCCCCCTGCTGGATCTACAGCCTCAGTCCTGGATCTACAGTCTCAGTCCTGGATCTACAGCCTCAGTCCTGGATCTACAGCCTCAGTCCTGGATCTACAGTCTCAGTCCTGGATCTACAGCCTCAGTCCTGGATCTACAGTCTCAGTCCTGGATCTACAGCCTCAGTCCTGGATCTACAGTCTCAGTCCTGGATCTACAGTCTCAGTCCTAGGTCTACAGTCTCAGTCCTGGGTCTACAGTCTCAGTCCTGGATCTACAGTCTCAGTCCTGGATCTACAGTCTCAGTCCTGGGTCTACAGTCTCACTTCTGTCCGTCTGAGACGAGGTTCAGAGCCACATGTTCCTTGAGTTGATTCATCTCTAGGGGTGTTCCTTAATAAACTTAAACTTAAACATGTTTTGTGACATCACTCTTTGAAGCAGGACAGATCAGAACAGACAGAGAAACATTGTATCAAACTTTATTGATTCCAAAACAACATCTCAGTTTGACGGACGCTTCACTCGTCCCCAAAGAACTGGACGCTTCCGTCTCTGGAGACGACGATACGCAGAACCTCTCCACCCGCTCGGACCTGCACACAGAGACCGTCATCACCAGCTCTACTCTGCTCTACTGTGCTCTACTGTGCTCTACTGTACTGTGCTCTACTGTACTCTACTGTACTGTACTGTGCTCTACTGTACTCTACTGTGCTCTACTGTACTCTACTGTACTGTGCTCTACTGTTGTCTACTGTGCTCTATTGTGCTCTACTGTACCGTACTGTGCTCTACTGTACTCTACTGTGCTCTACTGCGCACTACTGTGCTCTACTGTGCTCTACTGTACTCTACTGTGCTCTACTATACAGTACTCTACTGTACTCTACTCTGCTCTACTCTGCTCTAATCTATTCTAAGAGTAGAGTAGAAACAGACTCACGTAGATGTATTTGTCTCCATCTTCGTTCTCCTCATATTCTGTTGCAGTGAACTCAGCAAACATCTGACCAACGAGATCCTCAACCTGCAACACACAGACACACACAAACACACACAAACACACACACAGTGAGAGAGGTTATAGTGAGAGAGACTGGGGGATACAGATGAGTCTGAGTTAAAGCTGCACTAACTGATTTTGAGACTGATTTTCAAACGCAGCGATGGCCTCGCTTTCTCTGCTCGCCCTCCTCGCACACACGGAGCTTTCGCCCCCCACTACCCCCCTCAGCCTGTGCTCAGTGCTGTTAGCTTTGGAGCAAGCGTCTCACAATATGGAACAATATGGCACTTTTGAACGTGGATGGCGAGTCCATAGAATGACAGAACCGGGAAGCACGGAGAGGACGAGAGTTTCTTTTGGATGGCTGTTTTGCTGTGTAAGCAGTAACGAAGACACGGGAAGTTTCAGGTTAGCCTCCGTCTCTTGTCGTGCTAACTCAGCTGTCAAGCTACAGGCCTCTGGTTAGCACATTCTCAAGAAAGTGGGGGCCAGTGGTCCGCTGTGATTGGTCACAATTGGGACCCGAAACACATTCTCTTCCTTGTTTCACAAAACCTCGATCTAAAATATAATGTCACGCCAGCACAAACCTGCGCTACTTATGCTTCAAAAGGACGTATATCCCAATGCACTGCATGGATATGGATTGCATTTTCGTAATGAATACAAAAATAAAGTCAGTGCACCTTTAACAATGTAGTACATGAACAACAGCACTGACCTGGTGAAGCAGAGGCTGGGTCTCTGCGTTGGCCGGTTTGGTGGGTCCCTTCTTGGGCCTTTTTTATGGTCGGTTTTGTAGGACGTGTCACGTGTCAGTTTTGTTGGATTTATCGGTCTTGTCGGATTTGTTAGTTTTGTAGGTTTTTGGCCCTTGGTGATCCTCACAGCTCTAGGCATTTCTCTTCAGAGAAATCTCTCTTCGGGAAGGTGAGAGGTGCACGGTGGCTGAGTGGATAGCACTCTAGCCTCTCAGCAAGAAGGTCCTGGGTTCAAATCCCGGCCGGAGCAGGGCCTTTCTGAGTGGAGTTTGCATGTTCTCCCCGTGTCTGCGTACTGTAGGTTTCCTCCGGGTACTCCGGTTTCCCCTACCACTAAAAATATGTCCAATAGTTCTGGCATGTGCCCGCTCCCATCTCTGTGTGGAGTGAGAGACAAATGCCCAAAATTAACAATTGTAAACGGCTTTGAGACTCAGATCTGCAGTGAAAAGGCGGTATATAAATAAAAACTTACTTACTTACTTCAGTCTTCAGTCTCGACTCTGGTTTCTCCCTCTGGTCTCCTTCTGTTCTCCCTGGTCTCTCTCTGGTCTCTCTGGTCTCCTTCTGTTCTCCCTGGTCTCTCTCGAGTCTCTCTCTAGTCTCTCAGTCTCAGTCTGGTCTCTGAGTCTTGAATCTCGTCTCTCTGCTGATGCGTCTCATATTTATTCCCGGCTGCAGAGCGACCGGTTCGGGAGGTTGTCACATTTCTGACATCTGACTGAGTTGACGTCTGACTGAGTTCCTCAGAAAACACTTTGAAAGATTGTTCCGGGCTGGTTTTATGGTTTGGTTCTGGACCAACTCTGGTAGAAAGACACCAGGGGCTTAGAAAATAAAAGTACTTTACACCAGAGGTGTCCAAACCTTTTTGCAAGACGGCCACTTTAATAATGATAATAATAATGCATTGGTTTTATACACCGCTTTTCTGGACACTCAAAGACGCTTCACATGTCATTATTCATTCACTCCATACACGGTGGTGATAAAACTACAGTACTACTGTAGCTAGAGGTGCACCGATCAGGAAATTTTTGGTCGATCACCGATCACGATCATTAAAATTTTGATCGGCCGATACCGATCATTGCCGATCCGATCAAAAATTGATAATATTAGTGATAAATGAATAGGACTAGTTATTCACTTTAAAACTAATCTTTCAAAACCATCAAGGTAAAACCACAAGTATACGTTACAGAGCATTGAGATACATTTAAAAAATGCAATGAAATACAGCAATACTGTACATGCTGCATTTCTAAACTGATTAAGAAGAGATAGTTAAGGCAATGTTTTTTCTTCAGTAATATTAGCATTTCAGCATTTGCAGGGGTTAGTTTATTACGTTTATCATCCTGAATAGTCCCGTTGTGTACAGTAAACAGCCGCTCACTGTCTGCACTTGTGCATCATGGAGCAGAGGAAAGACGCTGCTTTGGCCAGAGCAGGGAAGCGGCTTTTCTTTTACTTTCAATAAACAAGCAACGATGCGCAACTACGTAGTTTCGCTAAGTAACGCTAAATCTGCGACACTGTAGAACTGTCTGTACTACCACTACACTCATCTTAATCCAACATGTCTGTGCACATAACGTGCAAACTCCTGACACGGGGTGTTTCTGCGTAACGGCAGCGCCTCGCTGCTGAGTGTGTTCGGTGTGTGTGCTGTGTCTGCGCGGTGTGACTCTGGCTCGTTATTCTAATAGATCCATGCTCTGGCTGGGCTTGGAGTGTCAATGTGAGAATATACAGTTTGGTAAAGCTGCGGCAGGCAGACATCAGTCAGATATCTCCGCAATGGCATATTGAAGAAGTGGACATGAGACAAGCGCTGGTGGCAGAGGGAAATAAATGCCATAACTTTCGTGCATATTTTGTGTTCTTTCTTGTGTAATTACTGTATGGTTGTTGCCGCTGGAGAATCTCCTTTACTGATAACTGCATGAGTTGCTTGTTTACGCAATTTTTATGAGAGAACGTAACTTGTGCGCATGAATCCTCATGTCATCTGATCGGTCTTTTTGATTGGCACATTTCACCGATCACGCAAGCCGTGATCGGCCGATTATAATCGGCTACCGATCGATCGGTGCACCTCTAACTGTAGCCACAGCTGCCCTGGGGCACACTGACAGAAGCGAGGCAACCAGTATGTGCCATCAGCCCCTCCGACCACCACCAACCATTCACACACACACCAGACTCATTCTAGGCAATGGGGGTAAAGTGTCTTGCCTAAGGATACAGCACAGTAGAACGGGAAGGACGTTTTAGCTTAGCTTGCTATCACTAGCTAAATGTAGCTAGCTCACTGTGTACAACAGACAATCAAACTTTTACACAGTAAATACATTTCAGTGAGAGCTTTGGCCCAACTGGATACGTAGCTAACCAGTTATTTCCAGGATTTCCACAGACTAGTCACAAATCAAGAGCGATCTCCCTGAAAACCTCGTTCCGTGTGCCGTGTTCCGTCGAGCTGCCTTTGAATTCTTTCTTCGGCCTAAAGAGAGTAACGTGTGGATCTCGTCGACCGACCAGGGCCTTTTGGGGCTTTCTGTGTGATTCCATTTCCTTGGAGTGAGGAGGACGTATTATAGCCTATTATAGATCCATGGCAGAGAAGCCGGTTTTAAAGATGGCGGGGTTGAGCTGTTTTTACCAAAGGGTCGGACGTCGCTTCCAGTGACGACACTTGTTGACCAATCAGTGTAAAGCAGTCGGCTGATGTCACGTCATGATGTAGCTTTGGCGCGGATGACACCACAGCCGAGGTGGTACAAAAAAAGAACCCCTTTTTCCAGCCCCAACCCTAGTGGAAATGCAAAATAACCGCGCTGTTCCGTGCCGTACTGTACCGTTACTGTGGAAAGACGGCAAAAGTGAGAGACCAGAGAGAGACCAGAGAGAGAGAGACTAGAGAGAGACCAAAATCAGAAACAAGAGAGACCGGATAGAGACTAGAGAGACCAAAGAGTTCCGTGTTCCTCTACTTTTCTCCCATTTAGACTGGTCTCTCTATGTTCTCTCTCTGGTCTTACTCTGGTCTCTCTCTCTCTGGTCCCGTTTTCTGGTGTCTCTGGTCTCTCTCTCTGGTCCCTGTCTGGTCTCTCTCTCTCTCTCTCTTCTCTCTCTTGGGTCTCTCTCTAATCTTTTTCTCTCTGTTCTATCTCTGGGTTCTTTCTGTCTCTCTCTCTGGTCTCTATCTCCGGACTTTCTCTGATCTCTTTTTCTGGTCCCTCTCTGGATTCTCTCTGGTCTCTTACACTGGTCTCTCTCTGGTCTCTATCTCTTGTTTCTCTTTAGTGTGTCTCTCTGATCTTTCTCTGATCTCTCTCTCTCTGGTCTCACAGGGGAAATTTGGTGCAGGTTTTTTCTATTCAATTTACTTTTTTCAAAAGAGACCAGAGACAAGGGAAACCCAAAAGAGATAGACCAGAGGGACCAGAAAGAGAGACAAGAGAGCGATACCAGAAAGAGAGACAGAGACAGAGACCAGAAAAAGAGACCAGAGAGAGGGACAGAGAGAGACCAGAGACAAGAGCAACCCCAGAAAGGGAAACCAGAGGGACCAGAGACAAGAGAGATACCAGAAAGAGAGACACAGAAAGAGAGACCAGAGAGAGACCAGAAATGTAGACCAAAGAGAGACACCAGAGAGAGAGAGATACCAGACAGAGAGCCCTGAGAGACTAGAGAGAGATCTCACACACCTACAGCACTGCACACACCACTGATACATACTCATGTACTTTTTGTTAATTAGATACTTTTAAAACCTGTGTTCCTGGTTTGGTTCCTCTCCTTGTTTCTACTCCTGAACCAGAGCTGTAAGAAGAGAGAGAGAGACCAGCGAGAGACCAGAGAGAGACTGGAATGACCAGAGAGAGAGAGGCCAAAGAGAGACCAGAGATGGACCAGAGATGGACCAGAGAGAGACCAGGGAGAGACCAGAGAGAGACCAGGGAGAGACCTGAGAGAGACCTGAGAGCGAATGATGTAAAGCAGGCATGTCCAAACTCAGGCCTGCGGGCCAATTGCAGCCCTCTGTGCCATTTTATGTGGCCTTTTTGCTGCTAACACAAAATGGCCACCAATACAGTCACGATACACCTTGGTCCCTCTGAAATCCACTCGATGACTTTATTGTCACAAAATTCTAAATAAAATGCAGCTGTGGTGTGAATCAATAAGGATGTATCATAACCCATTGTAAAGTCAAGAATCCATCCATCCATTTTCTTCCCCTTAATCCATTTCTGGGTCGGGGGGGATGGCAGTCAGCGCTGCACCCTGTACACAGAGCACCAGCCCCTCACTAGATCCTCCTGCAGGTGGTGAGTCCACAGGAGCTGAGATCTTTCAGTGGGGGCTTCAGGCAAAGTGGGGTTAAGTGTCTTGCCCAAGGACACAACGACAGCAGTCATCAGCGGGAGTCGTGAAGTAGGTCTTACGGTGGGCTCGAACCCACGACCTTCAGGCCCAAAGGCCAATGCTCTACCAACTGAGCTACTGTCGCCCCTCAAGAATCCAGTTGTTTAAATCCAGGTTGTCGGCCCCGGGTCGAGTCTGATGAACCCAGTGGGGCGGCTGCAGCTGTAAAGTGTCAAACTGCCGTGGTGTCCTTAGGCAAGACACTTTACCCCCATTGCCTAGAATGAGTCTGGTGTGTGTGTGAATGGTTGGTGGTGGTCGGAGGGGCCGATGGCACATACTGGTTGCCTCGCTTCTGTCAGTGTGCCCCAGGGCGGCTGTGGCTACAGTAGTAGTTTATCACCACCGTGTATGGAGTGAATGAATAATGACATGTGAAGTGTCTTTGAGTAAAACCGATGCATTATTATTATTATCATTATTAAAGTGGCCGTCTTGCAAAAAGGTTTGGACACCCCTGGTGTAAAGTACTTTTATTTTCTAAGCCCCTGGTGTCTTTCTACCTGAGTTGATCCAGAACCAAACCATAAAACCAGCCCGGAACAATCTTTCAAAGTGTTTTCTGAGGAACTCAGTCAGACGTCAACTCAGTCAGACGTCAGAAATGTGACAACCTCCCGAACCGGTCGCTCTGCAGCCGGGAATAAATATGAGACGCATCAGCAGAGAGACGAGATTCAAGACTCAGAGACCAGACTGAGACTGAGAGACTAGAGAGAGACTCGAGAGAGACCAGGGAGAACAGAAGGAGACCAGAGAGAGACCAGAGAGAGACCAGAGAGAGACCAGAGAGAGACCAGAGAGGAGACCAGAGGGAGAAACCAGAGTCGAGACTGAAGACTCAGAGAAATGCCTAGAGCTGTGAGGATCCCCAAGGGCCCAAAACCTACAAAAACGACAAATCCGACAAGACCGACAAATCCAACAAAACTGACACGTCCTACAAAACCGATCATCAAAAAAAGGCCCAAGAAGGGACCCACCAAACCGGCCAACGCAGAGACCCAGCGTCTGCTTCACCAGGTCAGTGCTGTTGTTCATTTACTACATTGTTAACTCAGACTCATCTGTATCCTCCAGTCTCTCTCACTAAAACCTCTCTCGCTGTGCGTGTTTGTGTGTATGTGTGTATGTGTGTGTGTGTGTGTTTGTGTGTGTTTGTGTTTGTTTGTGTGTGTCTGTGTGTTGCAGGTGAAGAAGCAGGTTGAGGATCTCGTCGGTCAGATGTTTGCTGAGTTCACTGCAACAGAATATGAGGAGAACGAAGATGGAGACAAATACATCTACGTGAGTCTGTTTCTACTCTATTCTTAGAGTAGAAGAATCTATTCTTAGAATAGAGTAGAGCAAAGTAGAGCACAGTAGAGTAGAGTACAGTACAGTAGAGTACTTTAGAGCACAGTACAGTACAGTAGAGCACAGTGCAGTACAGAAGAGTACAGAAGAGCACAGTAGAGTAGAGTACAGTACAGTAGAGTACAGTAGAGCACAGTACAATACAGTAGAGCACAGTAGAGTACTTTAGAGCACAGTACAGTACAGAAGAGTACAGAAGAGCACAGTAGTGCGCAGTAGAGCACAGTAGAGTACAGTAGAGCAGAGTACAGTAGAGTACAGTAGAGCACAGTAGAGCACAGTACAGTACAGTAGAGTACAGTAGAGCACAGTAGAGTACAGTAGAGCACAGTACAGTACAGTAGAGCACAGTACAGTAGAGTACAGTAGAGCACAGTAGAGCAGAGTAGAGCTGGTGATGACGGTCTCTGTGTGCAGGTCCGAGCGGGTGGAGAGGTTCTGCGTATCGTCGTCTCCAGAGACGGAAGCGTCCAGTTCTTTGGGGACGAGTGAAGCGTCCGTCAAACTGAGATGTTGTTTTGGAATCAATAAAGTTTGATACAATGTTTCTCTGTCTGTTGTGATCTGTCCTGCTTCAAAGAGTGATGTCAAAAAACATGTTTAAGTTTAAGTTTATTAAGGAACACCCCTAGAGATGAATCAACTCAAGGAACATGTGGCTCTGAACCTCATCTCAGACGGACAGAAGTGAGACTGTAGATCCAGGACTGAGACTGTAGATCCAGGACTGAGACTGTAGATCCAGGACTGAGACTGTAGCTCCAGGACTGAGAGGGGCAGGGGATTTTAACATTTCCATTTTTTATGAATTCACAAAACTTTCCCTGGCTGATTGCGAATGATGAATACAAGAGAGTGTTTTGAATGTGAAAACAAATTAGAACATAAATCGGGTATAGCTTTTAAGGCTTTGCAGGAAATACAGCCAGAGACAAAATAATGCTTTGGATATGACGTGGGTTAGAGTAGGGGAAGAGTAGAGCGAGGCAGGGGGTGAGGAAGGGGGTGAGTGAAGGAGCAGAGAGGGGTTGTTGCCATCGTTTCTGGCTTGAACCATATGCTGCTTTTTATTTGGCCTGCGATCCAGGCCAGGATTATCTGGATTATCCCAAAGTCTTGTCTCCCTCTTCAGATTCTCATGCAAATTCTCAACTTTGCCTCTCACTGCAGAAAAGAGACCCAGAGAGAGACCAGAGAGAGTCCAGAGAGAGTCCAGAGAAAGACCAGAGAGGGACCTGAGAAAGACCAGAGAGAGACCAGAGAGAGACGGACCAGAGAGAGACCAGAGAGAGTCCAGAGAGAGACCAGAGAGGGACCTGAGAAAGACCAGAGAGAGACCAGAGAGAGACCAGAGAGGGACCAGAGAGAGACCAGAGAGAGTCCAGAGAGAGTCCAGAGAAAGACCAGAGAGGGACCTATGAAAGACCAGAGAGAGACCAGAGAGAGACCAGAGAGGGACCAGAGAGAGACCAGAGAGAGTCCAGAGAGAGACCAGAGAGGGACCTGAGAAAGACCAGAGAGGGACCTGAGAAAGACCAGAGAGAGACCAGAGAGAGACCAGAGAGGGACCAGAGAGAGACCAGAGAGGGACCAGAGAGAGACCAGAGAGAGACCAGAGAGAGAGACCGGAGAGGGACCAGAGAGAGACCAGAGAGAGACCAGAAAGAAACCAGAAAGAGACCAGAGAGAGACCAGAGAGGGACCAGAGAGAGACCAGAGAGAGACCAGAAAGAGACCATCTCTGTTTGATGTTTAATGCTAAGTTGTTCATCAGCAGTGATCCCAGACCCGACCTTCTCCTGAGAACATTCATCACTGCGGAGGATTTATTTACCTGCGCACTCTGTGTTTTTGAGTCAGTAGGTTGGTTTCTCTCTGGACAGTGATGATGTCGTCTCTGTGAGTGTTGTGTTGTTTACATCTGCGTCTCTCACTACACAGAGACCATCCTCTGTGTGGGATTCTGACTGGACCAGGAGGAGTCCGAATGTCACATCACCACAGTGTTACATCACCATAATGTGACATCATCTTAGTGTTAGCTTTAATGCGGAAGAAGGTGATTTGAACACAAACTGGAGCCACAATCTGATCCATCCAACCATTTTCTTCCCATCAGGGGTTAGCAGTCAAATCAGAGCACCAGCCCCTCACTGATCCTCCTGCAGCTGCTCAGTCCACAGGAGGATGGCTGCTCTCTCAGCGGGGGTCCAGGCAAAGTGGGATAAAGTGTCTTGCCCAAGGACACAACGACAGCAGTCATCAGTGGGAGTCTGTAGTGAAGGTCTTGTGGTGAAATCAAGCCCTTCATGCTCAAAAGACTGTGCTCTACCAACTGCCGCTGTCGCCCCAAACCCGGATTTATAAAAAATATATCACAATATGAAGGACCAGAAAGAGACTTATTTTCTCACTGCAGAAAAGAGACCAGAGAGACAAGAGAGAGACCATAGAGACCAGAGAGACCAGAGATAGAGACACCTGATTGGGCCTATTTGTGTTCCTCGCGGAAAACAAAACTTGAAATGATCAGACACTGTTCAGATTTAAAAAGAAGGTTTGATGTATACAAACATAATAAATGGTAAAATACAGGCTAAGCTTCATACCCTGGGTCTCCTGCTACATGGCAAAGACACGTATGACCTCTGCCTCAGGCCTAAATGTCCTTCTCTTTCGGGCATCGGGGTGTGTCTGGCCCTTTCTATTGTCATTACATACACTGAACCATTCTAATGCTTATAAGAACAGAAAATTGAAAAACTACAGAGAGAGAGACTAGAGAGAGAGACCAGGGATAGAGAGAGAGACCACAGATTTAAGCCCAAAATGGTGAGTTTAGATGTCAATATGAGCCAGAGAGAGGAGCCAAACTTCACCATGAGCACTTCTCTAGTGGACAATGAAATGTCTGTGTCGGATGAGCCACTTCAGTCCTGGATCTACGGCCTCAGTCCTGGGTCTACTGACCCTCAGTCCTGAATCTACAGCCTCAGTCCTGGATCTACAGCTTCAGTCCTGGATCTACAGCCTCAGTCCTGGATGTACAGCTTCAGTCCTGGATCTACAGCCTCAGTCCTGGGTCTACAGCCTCAGTCCTGGATCTACAGCCTCAGTCCTGGATCTACAGCCTCAGTCCTGGATCTACAGCCTCAGTCCTGGATACAGCCTCAGTCCTGGATCTACAGCCTCAGTCCTGGATCTACAGCCTCAGTCCTGGGTCTACAGCCTCAGTCCTGGGTCTACAGCCTCAGTCCTGGATCTACAGCCTCAGTCCTGGATCTACAGCCTCAGTCCTGGATACAGCCTCAGTTCTGGATCTACAGCCTCAGTCCTGGGTCTACAGCCTCAGTCCTGGATCTACAGCCTCAGTTCTGGGTCTGACCTCAGCTTGACTCCTTTTCTT
Source organism: Knipowitschia caucasica (assembly GCA_964034765.1). Classification (NCBI taxonomy): domain Eukaryota; kingdom Metazoa; phylum Chordata; class Actinopteri; order Gobiiformes; family Gobiidae; genus Knipowitschia; species Knipowitschia caucasica. The sequence continues at coordinate 9,344,209 of OZ035838.1, read as the reverse complement.
GCTTTAATCTTGTGAAAACTAACCTCAGCTCCATCTGTGATGTCGCATGATCCTTAATCCACTGAGACACGAACACAGGCTTTGGTTCAACCCCACATTAATACCATAGACCAGGGGTGCTCAATACGTCGATCGCGATCTACCAGTCGATTGCAAAGGTAGTATTGGTAGATCGCATTAAATAAATAAAAAATTACACATTCTAAACGAATATATACAAAAAACTCCGGGCAAAGTGGAGATTTTTGAAAACTCCGTTAATGCATTTGTGTGTAGACAGAGATAACCAGAGTTTTGCGTTCTCGCACGCCAAAGTACCCCCCTAAATTCCTCTGATCACTGAAGCATGGATCATACTACCTTAAAAACTGTTCGCTGTGAGATGCTCGCAGCAGCGAACATCCTCGCTCCACATCAGAGAGCAGCAAAGTGATCGCGGGGACTCACGCTTGAAAACAACCAAACCAGGACTAAACAAGGACTAAACCAGGACTAAACCAGGGCTGAGGACGGGGTCAGTGCTTGTAAACATACGTATTTACTCTGAGTGTCTTCTATGACTGTAAAAGTGCCGTTATTAATAGTTACCTAATGTAACTTAAGTTCTACGAATAGGTGCGTAGTCCCTTAGGACTTCGCTTGTGGGATATCACTCGTGACCCCCAGGTCACACGCCAGAGAGATCAAAATAATTTGCTCCAATCACCAGCCACCCTCCTCTATAAAGGGGGTGCGGCCCCTGCACAAGGCCGCACCCCCTCTTGAACTCTGCCAAGCCGGGCTGGCCTGATGGGCTCGTAGCTAAGGGACTACGCACCTATTCGTAGAACTTAAGTTTCATTAGGTAACTATTAATTCTACGTCATGGTGCTACGTTCCTTAGGACTTCGCTAGTGGGACACAACGCGGAGGCCGTAGGAACATGTACTCCCAGCAGGCCAGCGAAGGGTGATTGGAGCTCCGCCCGAGCAAGACCCTCACACAGTGAGAGGACTCAGGGCAGAAGAAACAATGCGTGTTACAGGGCCACTCCTACCAAGGATACCCCCACACGTAACACAGACCGTAGGTCACCCGTAGTCACAGGACGCCTCTCCCAAGAGCTCCTGACGTGGACTACCTGACCGACCAAACACACATATATGTACCGCACCTGTAGGATGCCTCTCCCAAGAGCTCCTGAACCAGGGCGGAAAGTAAACCGAAGGCCCCCTCAGAGGAGGGACCTAACGGTCTAACTCAGTCCGCTGCAGTCAGCACGGATGCCTCAGCATTCTGACAGGACACAGAAGGTGCCGCCGCTCCTCCTCGGGGGAGGCATGCGGTGGCGGATAGAAAGCCCTAATCCTGATGACTCTCGACCTAAAGGCCGACGTGATGACCTTGGGGAGAAAAGCCGGATTGGGCCACAATCCTTTAGGGGCGTTTTAAGGGGCGTTCACACCGGACTTAACTTCGGCGTCAAAAGCGTCAGGTTTCCATTGAAAGTGAATGGTGAAGCGCGTCAGGTGAAGCCGAGAGCCCCGGCGTCACTTGACGCGCGTCAAAAGCTTCAAGAGTCGCGCGTACTACGCGCTCACTTGAAGCTTTTGACGCGCGAAACGCTCGCGTATCACAACAATCCCTTTGACGCCGAAGTTGAGCAAAGCTGAGCTTTTGAAGCTTTGACGCGGGCTTCAACCAATCAGGAGACGAGGAGCAGCAGCAGCAGAGGGTCTGTCTCTGTCATGAAGAGAAGTCATGTATCTGCTGCTGTTGTTTTATTGTCATTATTGTTATTAGTAATATTATTTGTATGAGTAGTATTATGAGTAGTAACATTCTGAGTAACAAAATCATTGTACACATGCTGTGTAGTAAACGTAGTTTATTTAAAATAAGAACAGGCTGACGATGAGTCAGACTGTTCTTATTTATTCCTGGCAAGGCAGCTCCGGGCGGGCGAGAGCCGGGGAGAGGCAGGGAGAGGCAGGGAGAGGCAGGGAGAGGCGAGCGAGAGCCGGGGAGAGGCGAGCTCCGGAGTTTGAGAACTCAAACCGGGCGAGTGACATGCGGAAGTACCGCTGAAAGCGAAACTCCTCCGTACGCAGCTCCTGGAGTAAATGACGGAACTCTGCAAACACTGCAGCCTCTCAAGTCTGTGGTGAACCCAGAACATGTTTTGTTGAAGCCCTACAACAACGTTATTTTGCTTTATATAACAAATAAAGGCTCGCTGCTCATTGAAAAATCCACCGCTGTCCTGACTACAGACAACAGAGAAGCTCCTCCCACCGGCGTCAGGCGCGTCACTCGCGTCAAAAGCTTCAAGCACCAAAATGACAAAACTATCCCGGCGTCAGTTGAAGCGCGTCAAAAGCTTTTTGAAGCTTTTGGTCTGAACGCGCCTTAAGACCTGCTTTATTCCTGCTTTTTTCCTGCTTAGTCCTGCTTTAGTCCTGTTTAAGACCTGCTTTAGACCTGATTTAGACCTGCTTTAGTCCTGCTTTAGTCCTGCTTTAGAGCTGCTTTATTTCTGCTTAGACCTGCTTTAGACCTGCTTTAGACCTGCTTTAGTCCTGCTTTAGACCTGCTTTAGTCCTGCTTTAGACCTGTTTTAGTCCTGCTCTAGACCTGCTTTAGTCCTGCTCTAGACCTGCTTTAGTCCTGCTTTAGACCTGCTTTAGTCCAGCATATTGTACCTGTTTAAATTGTGTTGATGTGGGAGTATATGTGTGTATCTCTCAGGGGGAACCAGGAAAAGTGTTTGTGACTGAAGAGTGTTGGACCCTGTGTCCAGGTCATGGATCATATTTGATTCTCTCACTTTCTGTTTCACTTCTTTAAAACGTGCTGATTTCTCCTGAGTTTATGTTGGAACAAAACGTTTACAGAGTTGTTGTGTCCGAGGAGCAGCAGCAGAAGGACGACACATTCCTTTACATTCAAGTCTGTGTTTATTGTTGCTGCTTTGGTTCTGTGCAGGAGAAACCTTATGTTTTTAACTTTTCACCACTAAATTACTGTGTAAGTGTGTGTCAGTGTGCGTGTGTGTGTCTGTGTGTGTGTCAGTGTGTGTCTGTGTCAGTGTGTGTGTGTGTGTGTGTGTGTGTGTCAGTGTGCGTGTGTGTGTGTGTGTGTGTGTGTGTCTGTGTGTGAGTGTCTGTGTGTGCGTGTGTGTCTGTGTTTGTGTGTCAGTGTGTGTGTGTCAGTGTGTGAGTGCGTGTGTGTGTCAGAGTGCGTCTGTGTGTGTCAGTGTGTGTGCGCGTGTCAGTGTGTGTGTGTCAGTGTGCGTGTGTGTCTGTGTGTGAGTGTCTGTGTGTGTGTGTGTGTCTGTGTGTGCGTGTGTGTGTCAGAGTGCGTCTGTGTGTGTCAGTGTGTGTGCGTGTGTGTCTGTGTTTGTGTGTCAGTGTGTGTGTGTGTGTGTGTGTAAGTGTGTGTATTAGTGTGTGTCCGTGTGTGAGTGTCAGTGTGTGTGTGTGTGTGTGTCAGTGTGTGTGTGTGTGTGTGTAAGTGTGTGTATTAGTGTGTGTGTGCGTCAGTGTGTGTGTTAGTGTGTGTATGTGTGTCTGTGGTGTGTGTGCGTCTGTGTGTGTGTGTGTGTCAGTGTGTGAGTGTGTATGTCAGTGTGCATGCGTGTGTCAGTGTGCGTGTGTGTCAGTGTGTGTGTGTCAGTGTGCGTGCGTGTGTCAGAGTGCATGTGCGTGTGTGTGTCAGTGTGCATGCGTGTGTCGGTGCGCGTGTGTGTCAGTGTGTGTCAATGTGCGTGTGTGTGTTTCAGTGTGTGTCAGTGTGCGTGCGTGTGTCAGAGTGTGTGTGTCAGTAAGCGTGTGTGTCAGTGTGCATGTGTGTCAGTGTGCATGTGCGTGTGTGTGTCAGTATGCGTGTGTCTCAGTGTGCATGTGCGTGTGTGTGTCAGTATGCACGTGTGTTAGTGTGCATGTGCGTGTGTGTGTGTGTGTCAATGTGCATGTGCGTGTGTGTGTCAGTATGCGTGTGTGTCAGTGTGCATGTGCGTGTGTGTGTCAGTATGCGTGTGTGTCAGTGTGCATGTGCGTGTGTGTGTCAGTATGCGTGTGTCTCAGTGTGCATGTGCGTGTGTGTGTCAGTATGCACGTGTGTTAGTGTGCATGTGCGTGTGTGTGTGTGTGTCAATGTGCATGTGCGTGTGTGTGTCAGTATGCGTGTGTGTCAGTGTGCATGTGCGTGTGTGTGTCAGTATGTGTGTGTGTCAGTGTGCATGTGCGTGTGTGTGTCAGTATGCGTGTGTGTCAGTGTGCATGTACGTGTGTGTGTGTGTGTGTCAGTGTGCATGTGCGTGTGTGTGTCAGTATGCGTGTGTGTCAGTGTGCATGTGCGTGTGTGTGTCAGTATGCGTGTGTGTCAGTGTGCATGTGCGTGTGTGTGTCAGTATGCGTGTGTGTCAGTGTGCATGTGCGTGTGTGTTATGTGTGTCAATGTGCATGTGCGTGTGTGTGTCAGTATGCGTGTGTGTCAGTGTGCATGTGCGTGTGTGTGTCAGTATGTGTGTGTGTCAGTGTGCATGTGCGTGTGTGTGTCAGTATGCGTGTGTGTCAGTGTGCATGTACGTGTGTGTGTGTGTGTGTCAGTGTGCATGTGCGTGTGTGTGTCAGTATGCGTGTGTGTCAGTGTGTATGTGCGTGTGTGTGTCAGTATGCGCGTGTGTCAGTGTGCATGTGCGTGTGTGTGTCAGTATGCGTGTGTGTCAGTGTGCATGTGCGTGTGTGTGTCAGTATGCGTGTGTGTCAGTGTGCATGTGCGTGTGTGTGTCAGTATGCGTGTGTCTCAGTGTGCATGTGCGTGTGTGTGTCAGTATGCATGTGTGTTAGTGTGCATGTGCGTGTGTGTGTGTGTGTCAATGTGCATGTGCGTGTGTGTGTCAGTATGCGTGTGTGTCAGTGTGCATGTGCGTGTGTGTGTCAGTATGTGTGTGTGTCAGTGTGCATGTGCGTGTGTGTGTCAGTATGCGTGTGTGTCAGTGTGCATGTACGTGTGTGTGTGTGTGTCAGTGTGCATGTGCGTGTGTGTGTCAGTATGCGTGTGTGTCAGTGTGCATGTGCGTGTGTGTGTCAGTATGCGTGTGTGTCAGTGTGCATGTGCGTGTGTGTGTCAGTATGCGTGTGTGTCAGTGTGCATGTGCGTGTGTGTATGTGTGTCAATGTGCATGTGCGTGTGTGTGTCAGTATGCGTGTGTGTCAGTGTGCATGTGCGTGTGTGTGTCAGTATGCGTGTGTGTCAGTGTGCATGTGCGTGTGTGTGTCAGTATGCGTGTGTGTCAGTGTGCATGTGCGTGTGTGTGTCAGTATGCGTGTGTGTCAGTGTGCATGTGCGTGTGTGTATGTGTCAGTAAATATTACAGTGAATATTACATGTCCAGGAAGAAAGGTGGAGGAGGAGTAGTAGAAGGAACAGGAGGAGCAGAAGGAGGTGTTTGCCTGTTCTCCCCGTGTATGCGTAGGTTTCCTCCAGGTACTCCGGTTTCCCCTACCACTAAAAACATGTACAATAGGTCTGGCATGCGCCTCCTGTACTGGCGACCCCGCTCCCATCTCTGTGTGGAGTGAGACAAATGCCCACGACCTGCTTTAGTCCGGCTTCAGACCTGCTTTAGTCCTGCTTTAGACCTGCTTTAGTCCTGCTTTAGACCTGCTTTAGTCCGGCTTCAGACCTGCTTTAGTCCTGCTTTAGACCTGCTTTAGACCTGCTTTAGACCTGCTTTAGTCCTGCTTTAGACCTGCTTTAGTCCGGCTTCAGACCTGCTTTAGTCCTGCTTTAGACCTGCTTTAGACCTGCTTTAGACCTGCTTTAGTCTTGCTTTAGACCTGATTTATTCACCTAACCAGTTTGAGAATGTTCCGTTTTGTGCTGAAGCAAAAGCGACAAACGACTCCAGTTATTTCTCCAGAGAGAGGCACTGATTTACATAAATGTGCATTTTACTTCTGTGACAACCATATAAATGTACAATACAGAGACCAGAGAGAGACCAGAGAGAGACAGAGAGAGACCAGAGAGAGACCAGAGAGAGACCAGAGAGAGACAGAGAGAGACCAGAGAGAGACAGAGAGACACCAGAGAGACACCAGAGAGAGAGACCAAAGAGAGACCAGAGACAGACCAGAGAGAGACCAGAGAGAGACCAGAGAGAGAGACCAAAGAGAGACCAGAGAGAGACCAGAGAGAGAGACCAGAGAGAGAGACCAGAGAGAGAGAGAGACCAGAGAGAGACCAGAGAGAGAGACCAAAGAGAGACCAGAGAGAGAGACCAAAGAGAGACCAGAGAGAGAGAGAGAGAGAGAGAGAGAGAGAGAGAGAGAGAGAGACCAGAGAGAGCGAGAGAGAGACCAGAGAGAGACCAGAGAGAGAGAGAGAGACCAGAGAGAGACCAGAGAGAGATCAGAGAGAGAGACCAGAGAGAGAGACCAGAGAGAGAGACCAGAGAGAGAGAGAGAGAGAGAGAGAGACCAGAGAGAGCGAGAGAGAGACCAGAGAGAGCGAGAGAGAGACCAGAGAGAGACCAGAGAGAGAGAGACCAGAGAGACCAGAGAGAGAGAGAGAGAGCGAGAGAGAGAGAGCGAGAGAGAGACCAGAGAGAGAGAGAGAGAGCGAGAGAGAGAGAGAGAGAGACCAGAGAGAGAGAGCGAGAGAGCGAGAGAGAGAGAGAGAGAGAGAGACCAGAGAGAGAGAGAGAGAGAGAGAGAGAGAGAGAGAGAGAGAGAGAGAGAGAGAGAGAAAGAGAGAGAGAAACTCAGTAACATGTTATGAATATGAGAAGCCCACTGTCTGCTTTTATACAAAGATGTGCGTATGTTATGTATGTTTTAAAGAAACATGGGGAGAACATGCAAACTCACTCGGTGTCGTGTGTGGAAGCAGAGATCTTATATTTCATAATTATATTCTGATTAATTTATGACATCAATTTGCATCAAGTATTAACGACCAGCTCTTCAGGGTAATCAATAAAACATTTCAAACTCATGTAAGATTTATATTAGATTAAATTCTTATAGTTTTCTCTTGACACAGACAATATGTTAATGACATCACCACCGTGTGACATCACCACCGTGTGACATCACCACAGTGTGACATCACCACCGTGTGACATCACCACCGTGTGACCAAAGTTCCCTCTAATTTTTCATGGGTCAGGGAAAAAAAAAAACCCCTGAGCGGCACATGGAACAGTCTGAGAGAGAGATCTCTGGAGGTGAAAACCATTCACTTCCTGTAGCACCTCCTGTATACACCTCCTGTATACACCTCCTGTATGCACCTCCTGTATGCACCTCCTGTATGCACCTCCTGTATACACCTCCTGTATGCACCTCCTGTATGCACCTCCTGTATACACCTCCTGTATGCACCTCCTGTATGCACCTCCTGTATACACCTCCTGTATGCACCTCCTGTATGCACCTCCTGTATGCACCTCCTGTATACACCTCCTGTATGCACCTCCTGTATGCACCTCCTGTATACACCTCCTGTATGCACCTCCTGTATGCACCTCCTGTATGCACCTCCTGTATACAACTCCTGTGTGCACCTCCTGTATGCACCTCCTGTATGCACCTCCTGTATGCACCTCCTGTATACACCTCCTGTATGCACCTCCTGTATACACCTGCTGTATACACCTCCTGTATACACCTCCTGTATGCACCTCCTGTATGCACCTCCTGTATACACCTCCTGTATACACCTCCTGTATACACCTGCTGTATACACCTCCTGTATGCACCTCCTGTATGCACCTCCTGTATGCACCTCCTGTATACACCTCCTGTATGCACCTCCTGTATGCACCTCCTGTATGCACCTCCTGTATACACCTCCTGTATGCACCTCCTGTATGCACCTCCTGTATACACCTGCTGTATACACCTCCTGTATACACCTCCTGTATGCACCTCCTGTATGCACCTCCTGTATACACCTCCTGTATACACCTCCTGTATACACCTGCTGTATACACCTCCTGTATGCACCTCCTGTATGCACCTCCTGTATGCACCTCCTGTATACACCTCCTGTATGCACCTCCTGTATACACCTCCTGTATGCACCTCCTGTATACACCTCCTGTATGCACCTCCTGTATGCACCTCCTGTATGCACCTCCTGTATACACCTCCTGTATGCACCTCCTGTATACACCTCCTGTATGCACTTCCTGTATACACCTCCTGTATGCACCTCCTGTATACACCTCCTGTATGCACCTCCTGTATACACCTCCTGTATGCACCTCCTGTATACACCTCCTGTATGCACCTCCTGTATGCACCTCCTGTATGCACCTCCTGTATACACCTCCTGTATGCACTTCCTGTATACACCTCCTGTATGCACCTCCTGTATACACCTCCTGTATGCACCTCCTGTATACACCTCCTGTATGCACCTCCTGTATACACCTCCTGTATGCACCTCCTGTATGCACCTCCTGTATGCACCTCCTGTATGCACCTGCTGATCCCATTTATTTAAGTCGCTCCAGCTTCAAACAACTATGATTCGGTTCAATATTCACCTGATCATGATTCAAGTCTTTTATAGATGGTGAATTAAAGTAGATTGAGGAATATATTTGGTGAATTGCACAAAAACAAAATATTCAAAGTGTATTTTGTGGATACTATACATGGTTTATTCAGTCATATGCATTATAAAATAAAACACATGGACCAATAATTATCTAAAAAAAAGAATAGTCGTATTGCCACAAAACTGCCCTACATAAGTGCGTGCGCGTGAGGTGTGTTTGTAGCTCCACACACACACACACACACTGCAGCTGGTGTGGTGCTCGTGAGACACTGTGAGTCTGCGACAAGACCGAGTGTGCGAGTTCACGGTGTACAGGGTGCAGCTGGTCCGAGCCCTGTTCTGGATCAAACACAGCTTCAGACTTCTGTGTCGGGCGCTTCTCCCGACACAGGCCTTGAGAATGAGGCCTCTGTCCGCAGATCCACCGTGGTCCACACTCTGTTGAAATATGCGCCGTTTGAACTGGAGGCACCGGACGCTGGATTTTCATTGTGTGCGCAGGAAAGAGTTGTCTGTGCGCTGAGACCCTAAAAGCACTGCGCAATTGACATCACCACCATGTGACATCACCACCGTGTGACATCACCACCGTGTACCATCACCACCGTGTAGCCTTAATGCTGAAGAAGCAGATTCTCTCCTCTCTTCTTTCTCTCCCCTCTCTGCTGTCTCTCTTCTCTCTCCCCCTCTTTCCTGTCTCTCTCCTCTCTTCTGTCTCTCTTCTTTCTCGTCCCTATCTCCTCTCTCTCCTTTCTCTCCTCTCTTCCCCCTCTTTCCTGTCTCTCTCCTCTCTTTTGTCTCTTATCTTCTCACATCGTTCGCCTTAATGCTGAAGAAGCATATTCTTTCCTCTCCTGTTTCTCTCTCTCTCTCTCTCTCCTCTCTTTCTTCACTCTCTCCTCTCTACTCTCCTCCTCTCTCCTCTCCTTGCTTCCTTTTCTCCCCCCTTCCAGGCTAATACTCGCTCCTCACCCCTAATAAACCATGGCATCTAATTACAATCTCATTTACTTCCTGCTCCTCCTCCTGTTTCACTCGTTCTCTGCATTTGACCCATCTGTGCTGAGGGGCAGAGAGAGACAAGAGAAAGACCAGAGAGAGACCAGAGAGAGAGAGACCAGAGAGAGACCAGAGAGAGAGAGACCAGAGAGAGAGAGACCAGAGAGAGACCAGAGAGAGACCAGAGAGAGAGAGACCAGAGAGAGACCAGAGAGAGACCAGAGAGAGAGAGACCAGAGAGAGACCAGAGTGAGACGAGAGAGAAACCAGAGAGAGACCAGAGAGAGACCAGAGAGAGACCTGAGAGAGAGAGACCAGAGAGAGACCAGAGTGAGACTAGAGAGAAACCAGAGAGACCAGAGAGAGACCAGAGAGAGACCAGAGAGAGACCTGAGAGAGAGAGACCAGAGAGAGACCAGAGAGAGAGACCAGAGAGAGACCAGAGTGAGACGAGAGAGAAACCAGAGAGAGACCAGAGAGAGACCAGAGAGAGACCTGAGAGAGAGAGACCAGAGAGAGACCAGAGAGAGACCAGAGAGAAACCTGAGAAACCAGGGAGAGAACAGAGAGAGAGACCAGAGAGAGACCAGAGAGAGAGATCAGAGAAAGATAGACCATAGAGAGATCCAAGAAAGACCAGAGTGAGACCTAGGAGAGTCTTCTGAACTGATCTCCTTTCTCCTCTCTTCCTCTCCTTCTCTCCTCTCCTTGCCTCCTTTCCTCCTTCCTCGCACCTCACTTCTAATGCACCTTGGCATCTCATTGCGATCTCATTTACTTTCCGTTCCTTCTCCCCCTCCTCCTCCTTCCCCCCTTCTCCTCTAGTGAGAGAGGCCAGACTCAGGGCACACCATGAAGCAATGTTTTAGCTGTGATGGTTTTTATTAGCCGTGCTGGTGGCGTTTGCTGGTGTCGAGCCGGAGCAGAGGGGTTTTGGTTCCCGGTGGCCTCTGTGATGTGATGTCACTGTTTGGTTCCACCTGGACTTTTCTGCACAGAGAGAGAGATGTGAAAAGACAAGAGAGAGAGCGAGAGAGAGAGTGCTGCTGCAGGGAGAATACAGAGAAAGCTTGTTAGAGTTTTCTAAGAGGAAAAACAGGATCAGACTGTTAAAGCTGGGGTGTGTAACTTTCAAACCATGACAATAAAACTATGTCATAGAATCATAGACGCTAGATGTTAGAATCCGTCTCGCTCCTTGCTCTCAAAAGGGTCTCTCTCTGGTCTATCTCTGGTCTATCTCTGGTCTCTCTCTGGTCTCTCTCTGGTCTCTCTCTGGTCTCTCTTTGGTCATTCTTTGGACTCTCGCTCTGGTCTCTTTCTGGTCTCTCTCTGGTCTCTCTTCGGTGTCTCTCTAGTCTCTCTGGTCTCTCTCTATACTCTCTCTCTGGTCTCTCTCTATGGTCCCTCTAGTCTCTCTCTGATGTCTCTGGTCGCTCTCTGGTCTGTTTCCGGTGACTCTCTAGTCTCTCTCTGGTCTCTCTCTGGTCAATCTGGTCCCTTTCTGGTCCCTTTCTGGTCTCTCTTCGGTGTCTCTCTAGTCCCTCTGGTCTCTCTCTACACTCTCTCTCTAGTCTCTCTGGTGTCTCTCTATACTCTCTCTCTGGTCTCTCTCTATGGTCCCTCTAGTCTCTCTCTGATGTCTCTGGTCGCTCTCTGGTCTGTTTCTGGTCACTCTCTAGTCTCTCTGGTCTCTCTCTCTGGTCAATCTGGTCCCTCTCTGGTCTCTATCTGGTTTCTCTCTCCAGTTTCTGGTCTTTCACATGCATGTATTTTTGGCCTCTCTCACATCTTTTTATCAGCTTAATTTTACATAAATAGATTAAACCAGCAATAAAAATAAATCTTATTTTTTGAATGTGATTTAAGGCTTTTATCTCAAATGGCTCCAGGTTGATTTCTATTTCTGGCTCCAGTGAAATGTCGCTCATTCTGTGGATTTGGCTCCAACTGTTAATTTTCAGATTCTGAGTCTGAAGCAGATGGTGTCATCGGGAGGAGAGGGGTTCCCCAGGGGTCCACACTCAGACCAATTCTCCTTATATTCACTGCTCCTGCCTCTGCCTCTGACCAGGTTTCATGTGTATTCACATCTTGTATCGTTGGAGAGAGACCAGAGAAAGAGAGATCACAGAGAGAGAGGCCAGAGAGGGAGACTAGAGAGAGGCCAGTGAGAGACCAGAAAGAGACCAAAGAGAGCGACTAGAGACCAGAGAGCATCCAGAGAGAGAAAGCAGAGAAAGACCAGAGAGAGACTAGAGAGAAAGACTAGAGACAGAGAGCAGAAAGAGAGAGAGATCAGAGAGAGATCATAGAGATAATAAAGCGAGGGAGCAGAGAAAGGAGAGAGACCATAGATAGACTAGAGAGAAAGACTAGAGACAGAGGGCAAAAAGAGACCAGAAAGAGAGATCATAAAGCTAATAGAGCGAGGGAGCAGAGAAAGGAGAGAGACCATAGAGAGACCAGAGAGAGACTAGTGAGAAAGACCAGAGACAAAGAAAAGAAAGAGACCAGAGAGAGAGGGCAGAGAGGAAGTAGAGAGAGAAAAGAGAGAGAGAAAAGAGAGAGACCTTTAGTCTAATGTTTTTAATGTCTGTCTCAAAGTCTTCTTTTTCTCTGAGGCTGGAATAAAATAAATACAGAAGTCTGACTTTGACATTGACTTTGAACACTGTACAATATTAAAATGAGCTCTTTGTCAGATGCTCTGGCTTCACTGAAGTGGACTCTGACATTGTACTGTCAAAACACAAGTCAGTATGTAAGCAATATTTAATTATATAGCGCATTTCACAGACCAAGGTCACCTAAAGCGCTTTACAACGTCTCTGGATAGTTTTCCATTCTCTCCACACAGTGGTGATGGGGAAGAGACTGAAACACTGGAACAGCACATTCAGATCTGCCGTAGATGGTTTCAGTGGAAGAAGAAGCCGGAGCACCTGGAGAAAACCTTCAGAGACATGCGGAGAACATGCAAACTGTAAACTGTCTGTGAAACAGGAGCTGATATCACAGCTTCACCCTAACAGTTTAGAGCTGCAGACCCAGGACTGAGGCTGTAGACCCAGGACTGAGGCTGTAGACCCAGGACTGAGGCTGTAGACCCAGGACTGAGGCTGTAGACCCAGGACTGAGGCTGTAGACCCAGGACTGAGGCTGTAGATCCAGGACTGAGACTGTAGATCCAGGACTGAGGCTGTAGACCCAGGACTGAGGCTGTAGACCCAGGACTGAGGCTCTAGATCCAGGACTGAGGCTCTAGATCCAGGACCGAGGCTGTAGACCCAGGACTGAGACTGTAGATCCAATACCAGAGAGACACCTTTGAGAGAGAGACCAGAGCGAGACTTGAGCGAGAGCTGAGAGAGAGCTGAGATAGAGATTAGAGAGAGAGGTCAGAGAGACCAGTGAGAAAAAGCTGAAGAAAACAAAAACACATGGATATCTTTTCTACCTGTTCTTCTGCAGCTGAATGAGTCACATTCTGCCTCTTCGGGCTCCTGTGGGGGCGGCCTCGTCACTCTCTGCTTTCTCTCACTGCTGCTCTGTTGTTAAATGCTAAATGAACATTACTGCCTCTGATTTAATTATCTACGAGACAAACTAACATGATTCATCTTTTTGTTCTGCATCAATGCCAAGCTGCTCACAAACACGAGACAGAGAGAGAAAAGAGAGAGACCAGAGGGAGACCAGAGAGAGACCAGAGGGAGACCAGAGAGAGTCCAGAGGGAGACCAGAGAGAGTCCAGAGAGAGAACAGAGAGAGACCAGAGGGAGACCAGGGGGAAACCAGAGAGAGACCAGAGAGAGACCGGGGGAGACCAGGGGGAGTCCAGAGAAAGACCATGAGAGAGACCAGAGAAAGAACAGAGAGAGACCAGAGAGTAAGAGAGAGAGAGACCAGAGAGAGACTAAAGAGACCAGAGAGAGTCCAGAGAAAGACCATGAGAGAGACCAGAGAGAGAACAGAGAGAGACCAGAGGGAGACCAGAGAGTAAGAGAGAGACTAAAGAGACCAGAGAGAGTCCAGAGAAAGACCAGACAGAGACTAGAGACACCATAGAGAGAGAACAGATAGACACCAGAGAGAGACCAGAGTGAGACCCGAGAGTGACCTAACTGACATGTAACAGTGTCCTATAAAACAATTTGGTTTTTATCTTTCATTAATCTTTTATGAATCGACTTTAATCCACTCAAACTCAAATCTGGTCCAAAAGTTACATAAACTCACGATGGAAGCAGGAGCACGACAGTGTTGGAAATAAATCTTTTAATACCACTACACGCTTTCACGAGACTTCACCACAATCACAGTGTGCTGAAATATCTTTAGTAACTATGGTAACTATGGTCAAAAGGTAGATTCTAGTCTATATTTTACACTAATTTCTCTGTAACTAAATAAATAAACTAAATAAATCTGAAATAAAAACGGATTGTCCTGGGACCCTCAGGACACACTCTGGTGTCTCTCTGAGGTCTCTCTGGTCTCTCTGAGGTCTCTCTGAGGTCTCTCTGGTCTCTCTGAGGTCTCTCTGAGGTCTCTTTGCCCTCTCTCCTGTGTCGCAGCATACATGGTTTCTGATATCTCTCTGGTCCCTCTCGTCTCTCTCTGGTCCCTCTCTGGTATATCTCTGGTCTCTATCATGTGTCTTAGCGCTCTGGTCTCTGGTCCTTCTCTAGTCCCTGGTCTCTCTCTTGTCTCTATCATGCGTCTTAGCACACATGGTCTCTGGTCTCTCTCATGTGTCTCAGCACACCTGGTCTCCGGTGTCCTAGAGCAGCTGAGTCCGTACGGTTCTCGCCTCGGTGTATTATGTAACGTGTTCACAGAGGCATCATGGGTAACTGCAGCAGTGACAGAGACTTTCCATTTAGGAGTCATCAGTTTCACATGCTGCTCATGTGTTTTACATGTGGATTAAAGCTCAGGTCCTGGACTTCATCATCATTTATACATGTGACTGTTCCAACCGACTGACCATCACCTGCTGACGCCATCACCTCATCTCTCTGGGCTCACTCTGGTCTCTCTCTCGTTTCTCTTGTAGTAGTAACAGAAATGGCAGTAGTATCAGCAGATGTGGACAACAGATACAGTACATACAAAACTTCCTCCCTCGCTCTCTCTCTCTCCTCTGGTCTCTTCTCTGGTCTCTCTCTCTTCTCTTTTCTCTCTCTCTCTCTCCTCTGGTCTCTTCTCTGGTCCCTCTCTCTCTCTCTCTGGTCTCTTCTCTGGTCTCTCTCTCTCTCTCCCTCTCTCCTCTGGTCTCTCTCTTCTCTGGTCTCTCTCTCTGGTCTCTCTCTCTCTCTCCCTCTCTCATCTGGTCTCTTCTCTGGTCTCTCTCTCTCCCTCTCTCCTCTGGTCTCCTCACTGATCTCTCTCTCTCTCTCTCCTCTGGTCTCTCTCTCTTCTCTGGTCTCTCTCTCTCTCCTCCGGTCTATTCTCTGGTCTCTCTCTCTCCTCTGGTCTATTCTCTGGTCTCTCTCTCTCTGGTCTCTCTCTCTCTCCCTCTCTCCTCTGGTCTCTCTCTCTCTTCTCTGGTCTCTCTCTCTCTCTCTGGTCTCTCTCTCTCTCTCTCTTCTGGTCTCTTCTCTCGTCTCTCTCTCTCTCTCCCTCTCTCCTCTGGTCTCTCTCTCCCTCTCTCCTCTGGTCTCTTCTCTGGTCACTCTATCTTCTCTGGTCTCTCTCTCTCCCTCTCTCCTCTGGTCCCTTCTCTGGTCTCTCTCTCCTCTCTCCCTCTCTCCTCTGGTCTCTTCTCTGGTCTCTGTCTCCCTCTCTCCTCTGGTCTCTTCTCTGGTCTCTCTCTCTCCCTCTCTCCTCTGGTCTCTTCTCTGGTCACTCTCTCTTCTCTGGTTTATCTCTCTCCCTCTCTCCTCTGGTCTCTTCTCTGGTCTCTCTCTCCTCTCTCTCTTTTCTCTGCTCGCTGAAAGGAGGTCCATGTGTTGTTCTGGTCGTGTCTTTACCATCAGTGTTCTGCTTCAGTCGATGGAGGAAGAGGCAAAGTCTAAACAGCTTAACGTCCTCAAAGTTTCAGTCTGTTTGTGTTTTATCTCAGTGTTTGTAGAAACAGAAGCAGCTGCGCCTCATGATCCACACACGAGCTCTGCAACTCTATCTGTGCATCTCTCTCTGGTCTGCTTTCTAGACTTTTTCTGGTCTCTCTCTGTGGTTTCTCTCTCTAGTCTCTCTCTGGACACTCTCAGTTCTCTCGCTCTCGTCTCTCTCTGGTCTCTCTCTGTTCTCACTCTCTTGTCTCTCTCTGTGGTCTCTTCCAGGCACGTCTCCCTCTAGCCTCTCTCTGGTCTCTCTCTTGTCTCTGTCTCTGGTTTCTCTCCCTCTGGTCTCTCTCTCTGGGTTATCTCCCTCTGGTTTCTCTCTAGTCTCATGCTCCCAACATGACCTCTGTCTGTGTTCCTGTGCTGATGCGGCTGCTGCTGCGGTTGGGACTAATCAGTTTCTGTTGTCGCTGCTCCTCATGTTGAAGAGGAAGAACCGACACAGACAGAGACCAGGCTTTAACCATCAGGTTCAATGGAGCGTGAGGCGAGAGAGACACCAGAGAGAGACAAGAGAAAGACCAGAGAGAGACGAGAGAAAGACCAGAGAGAGACGAGAGAAAGACCAGAGAGAGCGACCAGAGAGAGAACCAGAGAGCGACCAGAGAGAGACACCAGAGAGAGACAAGAGAAAGACCAGAGAGAGACCAGAGAGAGACCAGAGAGAGACCAGAGGCCAGAGAGAGAACAGAGAAATCAGAGAGAGGGACCAGAGAGAGACCAGAGAGAGACCAGAGAGAGACCAGAGAGAGACCAGAGGCCAGAGAGAGAACAGAGAAATCAGAGAGAGGGACCAGAGAGAGACAAGAGAAAGACCAGAGAGAGGGACCATATAGAGACCAGAGAGAGAAACTAGAGAGACTAAGAGAGATTAAGGCCACAGAAAGCTCCTCTCTCCCCTCTCCTCCTCTCTGCCCCTCTCTCTCCTCTCCTCCCCTCTCTCTCCTCTCCCCCTCTCTCTCCTCCCCCACTCTCTCTCTCCTCTCCCCCTCTCTCTCCTCTCCACCCCTCTCTCTCCTCTCCCCCCCTCTCTCCTCTCCTCTCCCCCCCTCTCTCCTCTCCCCCCCTCTCTTTCCTCTCCTCCTCCGTGTCTCGTCAGTGGATTTGAGCAGTGACCTGGATAATTGCTCGCCCTTTGAACATTCACACCTTCCTCCAGGATGAATAAATACATATATATTTTTGAGGCTCCAGTTGTCCGGCTCCAAGGCACTGACGCTCACACTCACACCCAGGATCGGGCTCTGGATCCTGGGTGTGTGGCAGGATGAGAGAGACCCCCCGTGGAGAGGCCTGGGTGTAAAGGAAGACTGGGGGAAAATGAAGCGTGGTTAAACAGCATTTAATTCATCACTTCAGTCACAGCAGGGGCGAGTGTGTGTGTGTGTGTGTGTCTGTGTGTGTCTCCTGTTTGTGTGAGTATAAGTGTATTACATCAGTTACCTTTATACAATATATTTTGTGGCTTACATACAACACAGTGACTAGTTAGGAGTCTCATGGTGAAGACCTCGTTCCTTTCCTGTGATTGTGATGTATCATCCTGTTCCCAGATGCAGAGATCAGAACATCTGCTCAAATGGATGGATATTATTAACCACAGCAGTGTGTCGTTTAGCTCATTACGATCAGCGACAGAACCATTACTCAGAGAGACCAGAAAGAGGCCAGGGAGAGGCCAGAGAGAGAGAGAAGAGAGAGACCAGAGAGAGACCAGCGAGAGGCAGAGAGAGGCCAGAGAGAGAGACGAGAGAGACCAGAGAGAGAGGCCAGAGAGAGAGAGAAGAGAGAGACCAGAGAGAGACCAGCGAGAGGCAGAGAGAGGCCAGAGAGAGAGACGAGAGAGACCAGAGAGAGAGGCCAGAGAGAGGCCAGAGAGAGGCCAGAGAGAGACCAGAGAGAGGCTAGAGAGTGACAAGAGAGCGACCAGAGACAGACCCAGGACTGAGGTTGTAGTAGACCCAGGACTGAGGCTATAGACCCAGGACTGAGGCTGTAGACCCAGGACTGAGGCTATAGACCCAGGACTGAGGCTGTAGACCCAGAACTGAGGCTATAGACCCAGGACTGAGGCTATAGACCCAGGACTGAGGCTATAGACCCCAGTGGGAGAGTGCGTGAGTGACAGTTCTCCCCCTGACTGACTGATCCGTAGCTGGGCTGTGATCGGCAGATGCTAATCAAGCCGCGTGATTGGCTGGCAGAGGGATAAGTGAGGAGTAAACAGGAAGTGGAGGAGGCAGGACCTGATTACAACCACCAAACACAAACACAAAGGACAAAAAGACCACTGACGGAAGACCAAAGGGAGATCCAGGTCTGGGGAGATTGTTGTGAGCAGAATCAAGACTTTGAAATCTGGACTCTCTCTAGTCTCTTTCTGATCCCTCTCTGGTCTCTCTCTGGTCCCTCTCTGGTGTGATAGTAAATGTAATGAACCACAGGTGAGTGACTTGGAACACATACTCTGAATATTCATCTCCTTCTGAAGCCAAAACAAAACACATCATTTGCATTTAATCTAAAAACACTTCGGCTGAATAACAATGTGTTCCTGAAGCCACAGCCGTCCTGGGACAGAATATACACACACAGTCCTGTTTTCAGTCTGGTCTCTCTCTGGTCTTTCTCTTGTCTCTCTCTATGGTCCCGGTCTCTGCTCTCTCTCTCTCTCTGGTACAGTAGATTCTCTGTCTCTAAGCCGGAATTAGAAAAGCAGAATTAAACTCAGCGTTATATAAATACACTTGTGAGATAATAACCCAGACGGCAGAAAGGGAGGACAGTCCAGGCCAAGACCCCAGCGTCACATCAGCAGATGGACTGAGACCAAGGCCAAGTCCCGGGTCTGGATTGAGACCTGGGAGACTAGACAGAGGGGGAGAGGAGACATGTGGACAAGAGACCAGAGAGAGACCAGAGAGAGAGAGAGAGGAGACATCTGGACAAGAGACCAGAGAGAGACGAGAGAGAGAGGAGACATATGGACAAGAGACCAGAGAGAGACCAGAGAGAGAGAGAGAGATGAGACATATTTATGACATACATAGTGTTTTATACATTTTCTATCTTATTTGTTGTTGTGTCCTTGGGCAAGACAATTAAACAACAGTCTTTAGTGTGAGTTTGGTTCATGTATTTACATTATAATGATAATATCAAGATAGGATGTAACTAGCTTATAGCTGTGGCACCGATGGATACAGGGGGCAAAATCACGTTTCCCAGAAAAATGTTCCATAGAACTCAAAGAAGGGGCGCCACTGAGCACAAACCACCGATACGCCGCCATCTTGGATCAGCAGGTGTGGTGCGGCTCTGCTCCAGATGTGTTTGAACTGTGGTGTTGTCACGACCGAAGCCCCGCCCCCTCACCTGTAAAGAGCGTTCAAACCACCAACGCATCAACGCACGTTTGGACGTTTACTTGATCATCCGCACGATTTGAGTAAATCTGTCATTCTGCTGCGATGCAGCTAAACTCAGGGCGGAAGTGGTGGGCGGAGCTTTGATGCAAAAGGGGTTAAGCTAGCGGATTTCTGTGTTAAGTTCTTCTCCATGTGTGAAGCTCAGCAGTGTGTCTGTGTCTGAGACCCTCCAGAGAAGACAGCAGTATCTGCTCACGGAGCTCACATGGTCAGTTCTAGATTAGCTCTGGTTTAGTCCTGGTTTTTGTCCTGGTGTAGTCCTGATTTAGGACTACTCCTGGTTTGGTCCTAAATTAGCTCCTGTTGCAGTTGATTTTGAGTGTCTTTGTTTTCTTGAAACATTGTTGATAACCTGCGTTTGCCGCAGGGAAACCTGGTTAGCACTGTGATGGGAGACCTCTGGGACACAGTGCCACAGTTGGGCGGCTGTAAAGAGCCACACTGTGGTTGTGTCCTTAGGCAAGACACTTCATCCACATTAGAATGAGTCTGGTGTGTGTGGGAATGGTTGGTGGTGGTGGGACGGTCTGATGGCACAAACTGGTTGCTTGGATTCTATCATGGAGGCTGTACGTCCCAGACTGAGGGTCTAGACCCAGGACTGAGGGTCTATGTGTACATGACACTCTTGTTTGTTCTATCCCTCATCTTGCTGAACTCTTGTTGCATGTTTTCTCTGTGTCTCTGTAAATCTAATCAGCGAGACGTAATTATCAGGAATAAATGATCAAAATGTCTGGGAGCAGCGTGAGGAAATTAGACGGGAAAACAGAGATTAGAGATCAACATCTCAAATTGCATTAAAAGTGACATCCGTGTCTCAATTTGTTTGTATTTAAACTTTTTATACAATTCACAGACTTTATGTCCGTCTTGGTTTTCTTTGGCTGCTGTGAGACTTGGATGCGCAGGTTTGCATTACATCGTAAACAGCAGAGGCAGTGGATTTCAAGGAGGCAGTGCAAACTGTCAAAACACCGGCACCTCCTCTGGGCCCTTAAAGAGCTAACTCATTTTTCCTTTTAAAAGCAGTGACAGAACAGGTTCTCAATCTGAGGTCTTGGTCTCGGTCTTGATACTAGTCCTGGTCCGGTCCTTGAGTTGGTTCTGATCTCCTGGTCCGTTTCTGGTTGACGTCCATCTGGTTCCTGTCTTGAGTCTCAGGATCATTAACTCTCAGTGAGGCCATTGATTTACATATTGAATTAAAAATGTCAGTGTTATTAGGACTCATGCCTCACAGCGACAGGGTTCCGGGTTCGATTCCCAAACAGCGTGAGGCTTCTCTGTCACAGGCTGCATCCTGCAACCATCTACAATTAAAATCTTCAATGCAATATAATTATATCAGTCTTTTTTAATTTAGACCAAAGAGAGATGGAGAGAGAGAGACCAGAGAAAGACTAGAGAGAGACCAGAGAAAGACCAGAGAGTAACCTGAGAGAGAGACCAGAGCGAGACCAGAGCGAGACCAGAGTGAGACCAGAGCGAGACCAGATACACAGTAATTGGATAAAATGTATAAATTAGAAGCAATGGAATGAAAAATACTGAAGCAGATGTTAATCCATAACACGCCTCAACATCCTGTATTTATCTCACACTTTACCGTCTGCGGCCCACTCGCTAATGAAGGAGGCATGCTGGGAAATATTATCAAGCTAATGTGTGTGTGTGTTTGTGTCTGTGTGTGCGTCTGTGTGAGTGTGTTTTTTTGTGTGTGTGAGAAAGAGAGGATAAATGTGTCAAAAGTGATGTAGTATAATTACCCTGAGCCCACCTGCACTGAAGCAGCTCCTGTAAGTCTGTGTTTGGCGTGTGTTAGCGTAATCCAACTATATACTGTGTGTGTTAGCGTTATCCAACTATATACAGTGTGTGTTAGCGTAATCCAATTATATACGGCGTGTGTTAGCGTAATCCAACTATATACAGTGTGTGTTAGCGTAATCCAATTATATACGGCGTGTGTTAGCGTAATCCAACTATATACAGTGTGTGTTAGCGTTATCCAACTATATACAGTGTGTGTTAGCGTAATCCAATTATATACAGCGTGTGTTAGCGTAATCCAACTATATACAGTGTGTGTTAGCGTAATCCAACTATACATAGTTCCCACAGACCAATGAATGTCACATGACCTCCTCGGAGACGCCATCTTTGATGGCACGCTGCTGTGTTTGTGCATTCCATTAAACAGAAGAATGAGAATAAATGTAGATATTCAAACGCAAATTGGAAAAAAAGGGCAACTTTTGAGCAAATAATTGTATATTAATACAATGGCACCACAGTTTAACGTGCTACGGACATGTTTTACATATTTGATCAAATTATGCAGCAAAAATTAACAAGCAATGCAAACATTTCTCAAAAACTTTAGATTTAATACCAGTTGGAGCTCCATTTAATTATTTTAATTATATTAACAATTAATTTAATTAATGCTAATGCCACAACGGACACTCTGGATTGCTGTTATTGTTTATTTCCGCGTTTTTGACCGTATGTTTTGGTGAATGGTGGGCAACTGATTTTTCCAGGCGTAAAGAGCAGTTTATTTTATGACACAGATCTTTTTACAGAAGCAATGCTGTTTGTGAACATTGTTTTAGCCCACCATAGAACTATTATTATCTATTTAATACATTTACGTTGCCCTCGAGAGCCTCGGACGCGACACAGATCCTCCTCATAATAAAGTAATCTAAATAATGAAACTCTCAAGTTACCAGATATCAGCATACACAAGTTAGTACTGAGTAAATTACGTCTGTCAACACATTATAAGATACGATACGCACCTGACACAAAGTGCTCCGAGCATATTCTTGCGTGTTTTGAGGGAGTTTCTTGCCTGTTTATCTTCGCAAGCCATAACCTCCGTGGTTGTTCTGACAAAAGCTTAGTCTTCTCACATTCATGAAGTCTAATGATGGGTATACTGTAAAATCCAAGTTTAACGGAACCTCCGGCACGATTTGAACATCCATTGACCCAGCAGGAGATGACCATTTTCAACTTTATCACGACATTAACACGTTTCAGCTTCTTTTTCTATTGTTTTGCCCACAGCATGCCAACACAAATGTCGCCGGGTCGGCAAATCCCCGTATGTAGTGACGTCATGTGGGAACTATGTATTCAGTGTGTGTTAGCGTAATCCAACTATATACAGTGTGTGTTAGCGTTATCCAACTATATACAGTGTGTGTTAGCGAATCCAACTATATACAGTGTGTGTTAGCGTAATCCAACTATATACAGTGTGTGTTAGCGTAATCCAACTATATACAGTGTGTGTTAGCGTAATCCAACTATATACAGTGTGTGTTAGCGTAATCCAACTATATACAGTGTGTGTTAGCGTAATCCAACTATATACAGTGTGTGTTAGCGTAATCCAACTATATACAGTGTGTGTTAGCGTTATCCAACTATATACAGTGTGTGTTAGCGTAATCCAACTATATACAGTGTGTGTTAGCGTAATCCAACTATATACAGTGTGTGTTAGCGTAATCCAACTATATACAGTGTGTGTTAGCGTAATCCAACTATATACAGTGTGTGTTAGCGTAATCCAACTATATACAGCGTGTGTTAGCGTAATCCAACTATATACAGCGTGTGTTAGCGTAATCCAACTATATACAGCGTGTGTTAGCGTAATCCAACTATATACAGTGTGTGTTAGCGTAATCCAACTATATACAGCGTGTGTTAGCGTAATCCAACTATATACAGTGTGTGTTAGCGTAATCCAACTATATACAGTGTGTGTTAGCGTAATCCAACTATATACAGTGTGTGTTAGCGTAATCCAACTATATACAGTGTGTGTTAGCGTAATCCAACTATATACAGTGTGTGTTAGCGTTGTCCATCTTTATATAGCCTGTTTGTGGTTCCTTTGAGTCGATCCAAACAGTCTATGAAAATGTTCTTCCAGGAAAGATCATCCAAATTCTTGTTGTATAAAACTAATCCTTGTGTCATAAATACATTGCCAGTGGCTAAAGTGAAGCTATAAAAATACCCAGCACTTTAAAGCTGCATTACCTGACTTCATTTTTTTTATTCCTTACGAAAATTCAACTCCACACTCCAGTATATCCCATGCAGTGCATCGGGATATACGTCCTTTTGAAGAAAAGGTTGCTCAGATTTGTGCTGGCGTGTCATTTAATTTTAGATCGAGTTTTGCTGCAACTAGGAAGAGAATTTGTTTTGGGTCCCGATTGTGACCAATCACTGCGGACCACTGGCCCCCACTTTCTTGAGAAAAGTTACAGGTCTGTGGTTAGCACAGACAGCTGAGGTAAACAAGCGGCGGAGGCTAACCTGAAACTTCCCATGTCTTCGTTACCGGTTTCTGCCTACACAGTGAAACAGCCATCCAAAAGAAAGTTGAGACGTGAGCTCCGTATACATAGCGTAGCATGTAGCATGTGAGCGCAGGCTGGGGGGAGGGGGGAGGGGGTTCGCTCACATTCGAACATTTCTCAAAGTTAGTTAGTGCGGCTTTAAGCCTTCTACCAGAATGAGTTTTTCAGCATTTGAAGCTAAGCAGGGCAGGGCCTGGCTAGTACTGTAATGGGAGAACACCAGATGCCACAGTGGGGCGGCTGTATAGCGCCAAACTGTAGTTGTGTCCTAGGGCAAGACACTTCACCCTCATTAGAATAAGAGTCTTGTGTGTGAATGAATGGTTGGTGGTGGTGAATATGGAGTGAATACATTATGATTAAGATGATAGTAATTATGATCAGCTATGCAGCTAGAACAGAGTATATGTTTGCTTACAATTGTGCATACATTTACGCTTTTATTTATTTCATTTAGCATTATTAGTTTACGTTCATTAGAAATGGTGAGTAAATAGAAAGATTCGTAAGGCGAGAAAGAGACCAGAGAGAGCTAACAAAGACATATAGCAGAGAGAGACCACAGACCAGCCGTGGCAGAGCTAGACTTTTAATGTTGGAGTGGCAAGGGTTTGTTTGGGGGGGCAATATATTTGATAATCCTGATCTGTACCTGTTTTTTTGCCTCTTTTTGAAAAAACGTTTATATATCGCCTTTTCTTTTCATTATGCTGTCCCTATTCAAAGAAAAGCTTTGTTACGTCTCGTGTGGAAAGAAACATTTGGTACAATTGATAGAACAACATTTAACCACCTTAAAGGAGCTATACCTGCTTTAAGTTAAATTGAGTTCATAAAAAGGCATATTACGACATACAAGTTGTGTTAAAAACCATCATTTGATTTAGAAAAGGAGCTAAGTGATTCAGCTTCTGTATGAATTCAGGCCGTGTAAAGTGCTGGGGTTACAGCTGGATCTTCTCGACTTGCACAACGAGGGGCAAGTGGAGTGAGCGAGTTTGGGGGCGGGGCTAAACATTCAAACTGTAAAAACCCTCAGGTATAGCTCCTATAGCAAAGACTGTACATATTAACAAACATAGTCACGCCTGTCTCCTCCGGTGAAACTAATGTGCCATCACAAGTACATAGTCAAGTCAAGTAGAAGAAACAGAGTAAAATGATTACTGTCCGTGTCATTTTAGTGTTTAGAAATATTTATGAATGTAAATAGAGAGGGACTGAAGAGCCTACCTTTAATATTCTCATGTAAAGATTGCTGTCAGTATATTTTCTTGGGATGCACCGATGCATCGGCTGAACATCGGCATCGGCAAATAAATATGACATTTGTCGATGGTAGGCGCGTGCGAAGAGAAACCTGTAAAGGGCGTCGGTGCCCTTTCCTCTGTAGAAGAAACGAAGAAGATGGCAGTGGTCGTGTGGCAATGTTTTACAGTATCAGAACAAGATCAGTCTTATGCAGTTTGCAATACATGTTCCAATGAGATTTGAAGAGGGGGGACTGCTAGAAAATGATTTAACCCTTTAGGCGCCAGAGTTTTTTCAAGAAAATATACAATTTTGATTTCAAGATTTCAAAAGGCTATAACTTTAAAATGGTTTGAGATAAAGGCATACTGTAAATTAGAAATATCTTCAGTTTGAACCAAACTTTGGGATGGAAGTTGATTCGTCATCTAATTTGCATACTGTGATGTCATCAAGGTGGCGGCCATTTTGGAAAATGTGAATTATTGTATAAAGACTTCAAAAAGCTGTAGCTTGGGAGTTATTTGAGATCAGGGAATACTATAAACAGTAAATGTGAAATATCTTTAGTATGAAATGAATTTGTTATAGAAATAAATTCCCTGATCCAGATTATAGATAATGTTTTAGCACTGGTTCGCGGCCATATGGAATTGTATTATTTTCAAAGACCTTCAGTGATCAAGACAGCACTCTTTATAGTTTACAGTCATGAAATCTTGAGATTGGTTTCAATACTTCCCTTTCAGAGAAGTAGTGGGCTTACTATTTTTCTCAGTGGAAATGAGGCTCCAGGATTTACCGTTTAGAAACAGAGAGATGAAATGAATGGGCTCAGAACTTGTCAGATCGTCTCAACAACATACAACAGGCTCTTCAACACTTCTGATCCACTTTTGTGGATTATTTTCTCTCAAGAACTGCCTTCATCCTCATCATCGCTGTTGGTAAAGGCAGTGAACGCGATTGGCGTTTTTTTCCCGCGGCTCCTCCCGCGACTTCTCCCGCGTCTCCCGTGTTCCCCGTGGATGTCTTCCTTTCTCCCACATGCCCGGTGTTATGATCCCCCTGTCCCCTCCACCACGGACCCTGCTTGGCGTTCACAGAATGCTTCTACCGGTGCCACACGGAGGACAAGCAGCCGCTGCACAGGGGCTGATTGTGGACTATGGAGCGCGGTCTCCCCGTCACCAATAATGTCTGTGTTTGCTTCACTGGACACCTGTGTGTCTTCCTCCTCTGAATCTGAGTGAGCCAGTACCAGACCAAGTACTATCTGGTACTGAAGACCTCGTGAGTAAAATAAAAAACACTCTCTCCCTCTGCTCTGCTCTCACTCCTCTCAGCTCTACCGCTGCTGCTTCGCCTCCAGTGTTGCCAACTCCTCAGTAAGGAAAGTAGCTATTGGCTGTCCCAAAAGTCGCTAGAAGTCGCTAAATGACGTCATCGCCTAATTTGCATAATTTGCAATTTGCAAATAACTGTAACGGACGCTGTAGGAGAGAGGAATAAGGTCGTGGGAGAGACAAAAGTGAGTAAAAACACCCTAAATATGTTTAGAACTACAAATGTACAAAAATAATTTCAACATTAACAACATTTAATGATTTTAATGCTTTGTCTAGATCCACATTACACACATCAGTTTTGTCCTGTATTGTTAAATGTTATAACAGCAAATGTAATCAAAAGATTGTTATGTAGGGTGAAATTGCTAGCTCTACAACCAACCCTCCTCCTTTATCCGGGCTTGGGACCGGCAAAGTGACCCAAAAGACACACTCTGGCAGAGTTACTTAGGTTTATTTTTGTAAGTTTATTTTTTTTTTCATAGTTTGGCATAACAAATGATTTAATGTGACCCACTACTGAGAGAAAACAGAGTCACGGACAGAGCTGCCGCGGATGGAGTGGGGGGTAGTGGGGGGTGGCGGTGGTAGGAGTGGCCGGGGAGCTTTGGATGTGTGGTGGTGGTGGAGCTGGAGTTCAGTCTGCAGCAGCCTGAAAACTCCCTGTGCTTTTGAGTCTCCTCTCTCTCTCTCTGCTCCGCCCATAGACTGTAGCTGGGACTGCTGCGCAAGGCTACTGTGAGACAGACTGGCCGCCTGTAGTGCTTTGGGACGGGGGAGGGGCTCACGTTGAGGACAGCAGAACAATACGTGCTTCACGAGTCTCCAAAACACCAGATAAGTCGCCAAAACACCAGATAAGTCGCCAATAACACCAGAAAAAGTCGCTAGATTTGTCGCTAGTCGCTTTTTTGAAAAAAAGTCGCTATAGGGGTCTGAAAAGTCGCTAAATCTAGCGACAAAGTCGCTAAGTTGGCAACACTGTTCGCCTCCGCACTGCAGCGCCGCAGGTGTTTTACAAACTCAATTTACTCAAAAACTTTCAATATAACCACACCCACAAATGCTGCTCATATCACAGCCACACATGTCCACTAACCCCTGGTGAAAAGTATTAACAAGATTCTGCACCACATTTTTAGATACAGCCTGTTTAAGTGAGCAATGTTGCTTGTCGCAATATTGCGACTTTGGCGCTTAAAGGGTTAACACAACAAATCTCATTGGACATTTGAGAAGCAAGCGTGCATGCAAGCGGAAGAAAAATGGAAAACTTAACTCATGTGGAATTATGTACGTACAAAAAAAAAGTATCAAACAACTGAAAATATGTCTTATATTCTCAGTTCTTCAAAGTAGCTCCTTTTGCTCTGATTACTGCTTCACACACTCTTGGCATTCTCTTGATGAGCTTCAAGAGGTCCTGAAATGGTCTTCAACAGTCTTGAAGGAGTTCCCAGAGATGCTTAGCACTTGTTGGCCCTTTTGCCTTCACTCTGTGGTCCAGCTCACCCCAAAACCATCTGGATTGGGTTCAGGTCCGATGACTGTGGAGGCCAGGTCATCTGGCCCAGCATGCACCACTCTCCTTATTGGTCAAATAGCCCTTACACAGCCTGGTGTGGATCTACGGTCAATAGTCATGAAAAGAAAGGAAACTCATTGAATGAGAGAGTGTGTCCAAACTTTTGGTCTGTAAGATAAGATAAGATAAGCCTTTATTAAATAAACCAATTCCAAGCGATGGTAACATCAGAAAAAATAACGCGGAAAGCTTGAGAAATACCAAGGGCTAAGAGAGGAGCTCTAGAGTAACCTGGCAAGAGCCAGATTGATGATTGTGTAGAACTCTAATGCGTTCTCCACAATATCAATCTGGGACTTCTGCAGGAGAATCCTTTCGGAGAAAGAAGGGATAAGCAGCAGAATACTTCAAGCTGATTGGGCGAAGTGACGCTGTGTGCCCGCCTACCAAGGTTTGACTTTGCCGTCTAGAAATGCACAAAGCGCCTCTTGCTGTTCATCTTTCAAAAAAGAAATTGGAGATTCTGCTAAAACAGACTTGATTGCCTCAGCTACGCGTCCGTCCTCCTGCCTAGCCATGTTTGTTTTGCTTCGGCCCGGTGTAACAGGCCGTTTTAACCCCCCTGGCCGGTTTACACCCCGGGGTTTATTCTGGCCTAGGTTATTTTAACCCCCCTTAGGCCAGATTAAACCCCCTCTTGTTTTATCTAATAATGATAAAATATACGTTATTAAATATTTTTTCTAAACTTCAAAATTATTTAAAATCATTTAGAAGTAATTTGTTAATTACTCTATAGCCCTAATTAGTGTGATTGCTTTTCATACTTTGTTTGATTAAGATTAAGATTGAGAGATCCTTTATTTGTCCCACAGTGGGGAAATTTCAGTGTTGCATCACAGGTTATAGGACAGTAGGAGAGAGGAGCACACAGCACATGTTAAGTGAAAAATAGCTATACTAAACAAAATAAAAATAATCTAACTCTAGCATCAATAATAAGTATAAAATCTCTATTTTGAAAATATAATAGATGTTAAAAATGTAAAATTGACAAAATAAGAGGCAAGTATAAAGTACTGTGTAATCTAGTGCAAGTAAAGTGTAGTTATATGTTAGCATCTGTACATTATCAGCAGTAGTATGTTTACAACAGTACATTATCAGCAGTATGTTTACAACTGTATATTGGCAGCTGTGTATTGCACATTCTGGTATAAGGTAAGGATATTGCAATGATGCGAAAATGATACTGGAATCAAGTTGGCAGTGTTCATTAGTCCTTATTGTTTGTTATACAGTGTGACAGCAGCAGGAAGGAAAGACCTGCAGAACCTCTCCTTCACACATTGAGGGTGAATACGTCTATCACTGAAGCTGCTCTCCAGAGCAGAGAGAGTGTCCTGCAGGGGGTGACAGTCATGGTCCAGCATAGATGTTAGTTTGCTCAGGACCCTCCTGTCCCCCACCTGCTGCACTGTGTCCAGGGAAAAGCCCAGGACTGAGCTGGACTTCCTGATGACCTTGTCCAGCTTCTTCCTGTCCCTCTCTGTGAT
Organism: Knipowitschia caucasica; assembly: GCA_964034765.1. Lineage (NCBI taxonomy): Eukaryota > Metazoa > Chordata > Actinopteri > Gobiiformes > Gobiidae > Knipowitschia > Knipowitschia caucasica. Next base: position 9,315,083 of record OZ035838.1, on the reverse strand, counting down.
ACTGCTGTTCCAGCAGACCACACCGTACAAGATGGTTGATGCCACCACAGAGTCATAGAAGGTCTTCAGGAGTGGCCCCTGCACTCCAAAAGACCTAAGCCTCCTCAGTAGGTAGAGGCGACTCTGGCCCTTCTTGAAGAGGGCGTCTGTGTTATGAGTCCAGTCCAGTTTGTGGTTCAGATGAACACCCAGGTACTTCTAAGAGTCCACTCTCTCAATGTCCTTTCCCTGGATGTTCACTGGGGCTGGAGCGGCAGAGTGACGGCTGCGGAAATCCACCACCATCTCCTTGGTCTTCCCCGCGTTGATGAGGAGGTGGTTCCGCTGACACCAGTCCACAAAGTCCTGTATAACTCTTCTGTACTTTGTGTCATCGTCCTCGGAGCTGAGTCGGATGATGGCAGAGTCGTCAGAGAACTTCTGTAGAACACAACCGTGTTGTGAGGTGATGAGTCAATGTATCTACAAACTTCTCACATGAAACTCTTAGAACTTTTGAGTAGATATTAATTATGGGCAAATGACACCAATGCTCCGGAGCTTGTGTCATTCTTTACGAAGCAAATTGCTTCAAAACACTGCGTTGGAGCATGTATCAAAACAACCGGTCACGTGACAAACCTGTCAGTGTCTCGGACTCTGCAGCCGCTGCTTCACTGCGCATATCAACAGTGTGGGTGTCGTAGAGTGTCTTTGGCTCAATGTGTTTCCTGACTTCTCATTTGATCATCTCGCTTCCTTGGTATGTCTGCTGATACCATATAGCTAAAGCACTTGGCTTGAAAGTTAAGAAGCCTGTCTAATTTGGCAGGGTCCAGGAGCACCAAAGCGACAACACAAGAACCGTGGTGATGGAAACTGCTATTTCCGTGCTTTGAGTTATATATTCACAGGATCTGAGGAATACCACCTCTCTCCGTGATAGTGTGGTTCTACATATGAACATCAGCATTAAAGGAATAGTTCACCGTTTTTACATACTGACAAATGTTCTTACCTTACCTTAGACTAGTTAATACGTACCTGTCTGGTCTTAGTCCGTGCGCTCTGTCATGCAAACGGAGCAAAAACGCGAGCACAACCGCAGCCTCCTCTGTATATTTTGTAGCACCAAAAGGTAGCTCCCGCTAGAAGCTACCAAACTCTTCCAAGTGTTCCCTATTAAATGTATATAGTTACGTGACGTGTTACACTGCAAAGTATAGTAACACAGAAATGTAACAGTCGATTTTCTCAGCGGATAAAACGGGTACTATATTGTGAGGCGTAGTAATCTGAGGGGCGCTACGTCCGCGCACTAACTTCTCTCCGGAGACTTCTCTCTCGCTCACTTCCGTCAATAGAAGCAGCGTGACTTGTAGTACACACAGTAGCAGGGAGAGAGAAGTCTCCGGAGAGAAGTTAGTGCGCAGAGAAGTTAGGAGCGCTACGTCCGCGCACTAACTTCTCTCCGGAGACTTCTCTCTCGCTGCTACTGTGTGTACTACAAGTCACGCCTCACAATATAGTACCCGTTTTATCCGCTGAGAAAATCGACTGTTACATTTCTGTGTTACTATACTTTGCAGTGTAACACGTCACGTAACTATATACATTTAATAGGGAACACTTGGAAGAGTTTGGTAGCTTCTAGCGGGAGCTACCTTTTGGTGCTACAAAATACACAGAGGAGGCTGCGGTTGTGCTCCCGTTTTTGCTCCGTTTGCATGACAGAGCGCACGGACTAAGACCAGACAGGTACGTATTAACTAGTCTAAGGTAAGGTAAGAACATATGTCAGTATGTAAAAACGGTGAACTATTCCTTTAAAGACAAACTTTCCTGTTACCTCAATCAGTCAATAAATGACTACATGACATCTACTGCTATATGGATAAGTGTGGTGTGTGGGCAACATATGCAGAAATAAAGGCCACAGCTTCCCTCATAGGCAATGATGTAATAGTGTATACAAAGCATGGGGAAAGTATGCAGTGGCTGACATATCCAGCATCTTTCTATCTACAGGAGACATCAGAATCTGCCATATACCTTGAGAAGAAGTCCGAGCACTTTAGTGCTGTGATTGGTGTCGAGTGATGAGACTGTATGGTGTAGTAAGGTTACTGCAAAGTACTGTACGGGAGTATTAGGAGTGTTATAGTTTTATTATTGTTACAGTTGTACCATTGTTTTAGTTTTATCACCACCATATCTTTTCCTAAATTTATTTAGTAAGAAATAAAGAAATAAAAAAAATATTGCTTGTATTTTATTGTTATCATACAAAATGAAAGGGGGGGTTAATCTGGCCTATGGGGTTTTAAAATAGCCTAGGCCAGTTTATACCCCGGGGTGTATTCTGGCCTAGGCTATTTTAACCCCGGGGTCTAATCTGGCCTAGGCTACTTTAACCACGGGTGTATTCTGGCGGGGGGTTAAACTGGCGTGCTACACCGGCACTTCTTGCTTTCGTCAAACCCGGATATCCCGCCCTAAACCCCCAGAAATCTCGGTCCAGAAATGTGCAGTGCTAGGAAGAGCAAAGATACTGCACAGAACCCTCAAGCTCCCAGGCCTCTGGTAGAGGACCCGAGCTTAGAGAGGGATAATTTCCCAGAGGGTGAAAGGTAAGAATCTTTATTATTATAATTAAAAATAAAGATAAATAAAAATTATTATTATTATTTAAAACAAAAAAAAACACGCACATACCATGTTATTTCTCAAGATTTTTATGTTCTTTTTTCCTGATGTTGCCATCGCTTGGAATTGCCACGTCCACCACCACGGCTGTCTTCTGCCCTTTGTCTACTAGAGCCCTGCACTTGAGCCCTTGGCCCGAGGGCCCCGACAGCCCGAGGGCCGGGCTTCGGGCCGATGACCGCATAATGACCTCGGACACGGGCCGGGCTCGGGCTCTTCATTTTCAGAGCGGCAGAATACATTTACGAACGCACCCACTGGATATAGATTCTATCACGCTGTAGTGTTTGTTGTTCTGTGTAGTGTTGTCATTGACGGCACATAGCGTTACTTACAGGTGTGTTGCAGCATCTGGGCATCATACAGATGCGGCCGTTCACTCTGCACCACTTCGCACACACAGAACTCATTGCAACACATCACTACCATGTATAACTCCGCCCTCTAGCTAAGTTTGCATTCATATCAGTGCGCGGCACTATATACTACTCTAAAACATTGTTATGGGATGTTACAAAAAAAATAAAATAAGTCGGGCTTGATGCGGGTTTCGGGCCTGAAAATTCAGAAATCATATCGGGCCGGACTGGGCTGGGGCTCCACCCCTTCGGGCCAGGGCCGGGCTCGGGCCCAGATAATAGGCCCGTACAGGGCTCTATTGTCTACCACCACGATGTCAGGTTGGTTCGCCATTACCATTCGGTCGGTCTGTATCTGGAAGTCCCACAGGATCTTTGCATGCTCATTCTCCACCACCTTTGGAGGAGTTTCCCACTTAGACCTTGGAGTTTCCAGCCCATACTCTGCACAGATGTTTCTGTACACTATGCCAGCCACTTGGTTATGGCGTTCCATGTACATCTTCCACCCTGTAGTTATGTGATGGATTGTCTCTATTTCTATTTATCTATCTCTCTCTTTCTATATATCTATATATATATCCCTAATACTATCCGTTCTGGGGGCAGCAATAATGTGTTCTACTTCTTCCGGGCAAAAACAGATCGGGAAAATTAGACATGATTCAGATGTGAGTGAGTCAAATGTCAGAGAGAAAGTGTGAGTTCTAACACTACACTACTGATTTAGAAACAGGACATCAGACTCACACTGGTCTCTGAGTCTGGTCAGACACCAGAGAGAGGCCAGAGAGAGAGAGCCCCAAGAAAGAGACTGGAGATAGCGACCAGACACCAGAGAGAGAGAGAGATCAGAGACCAGTGAGAGATCCAGGGAGGGCGACCGGAAAGACTTCAATTAATAATCTCATGTTTCTTGCTCCGGTGAACTTTAGTTTTCTCCTGGCTTTGCTTTGAGGACGTCTCTCAGGATGTACTGAGTTTTGTTGAATACAAATTTCTCTCTGTTAGCATTGTGCTCTTAAACATTAGCCATTCTCATCAGCTGCAAAGTGAAGTCCCTACAGAAGAACTCAGACTACAGACTCCACTTCAGTTTATTAATACTGATGTGAATCATGAATAAGTCATGTCCAGGGGGAGAGAAACACCACAGCCACCGCCGCAATTAATGAAATCAAAGAGGACTAACAAGACACAAACAGCTATTTCTCTGAGGCTAAAACACAATGTTCTGTTTCCCCTGGGGCTACTCTGTGTTCCCAGGACAAGCTTCGCTTCTGCTAACACAGACTTTATACAGATGGACAATGCTAACACAGACTGTATACAGATGGACAATGCTAACACAGACTGTAAACAGATGGACAATGCTAACACAAACTGTATACAGATGGACAATGCTAACACAGACTGTAAACAGATGGACAATGCTAACACAGACTGTAAACAGATGGACAATGCTAACACAAACTGTATACAGATGGACAATGCTAACACAGACTGTAAACAGATAATGGATCTATTGTATTAACTGGATAGGGTATTACTAGCTTGTAGCTGAATAACCCATGTGCTCAGGGGATTCTCGCGGTACTGCAGACTGAACCAGACTAAATTCACATGGACTACCCAGAAATTTTCCCCATAGAACTCAATGCATATTAAAACAGCTCAACCTCAGCTGACAAAGAACCTACAGCTTTCATAAAGGTCGGATTTTGTGGGGATTTTAGTGTCCCTTGTCATCCTGAACTTTTTTCTTCTTTATCATTCGGTTTTGTTTAAATCTACACTTTACTGCCACAAACTGCTCGTCTGGCTCTCGCTCTAACTCCCGCTCTGATGAACTGCTCTGATTGGTCAGAGCGCGGCCGAGCCCCTCTGTGCACGTGCGTGAGACCCGGTGTGAGACCCACACACGCGTGTTTGGCGCAACGCATTATGGGAGATCATCCACTGCGCAGAACCGGGAGGACCAGACAATGCCCAAATACAGGCGAGTTTCCCATAGATCTTTGCGAGTTCCAGGCGACTTCCGCTAATCTTTCAGCCGCCATGCCGTCACAAAGCACCACTGAGCACAACCATTCATTTGAATAGGGCGCCATCTTGAATCGCCGGGGCTTAATACAGATGGACAATGCTAACACAGACTGTATACAGATGGACAATGCTAACACAGACTGTATACAGATGTTCAATGCTAACACAGACTGTATACAGATGGACAATGCTAACACAGACTGTATACAGATGTTCAATGCTAACACAGACTGTATACAGATGGACAATGCTAACACAGACTGTATACAGATGTTCAATGCTAACACAGACTGTATACAGATGGACAATGCTAACACAGACTGTATACAGGGGGTCGGCCCGATGTTCCCCGGGGAACATCGGACCCGGGGGGCCCGGTGTTCCCCGACTGCGGGCCTCGCTCATAGACATGTTATTGCTGCGCGCGGATAATGGAGCAACAAGCGGCTTTCGCTCATAACTAGTCTATTTTGGGTAGGCCTGCAGATTAGTAAGTAGGCCAAATTCGCTTGCAAACTACAAGGGCTAACTGGAATTGGGGTTTCAAAGAATATGGTTCAAACGCACACACGCACGCACACGCACTCACGCGCGCACATACACACAAGCTCATTTATGAAACTTTCGTTGAAAAAGGTGTACATTTTGGGTGTATATTCCATTTACGCAATTTGCCAAAATGTTTTGATACATTAGAAAATTCCTTATTGAATTGTAGAAGTGAATAAATATAGATTGATTGAATGAATGAATAATTCATATATATTATGCAGCGGTGGCTCTCATGAATGAAGCGTCTGCAGCGTCCTGGACGCAGCCTGTCTCGGGGTAGAAGTGCGCATTGAGGCGCTGTACACTTCAGAGAGCGTTTGCGGTCCAGATTTCACAAAGAAACTCTGGAGCCAAAACTTCTGCACATGTGGCGCGACCTCTCACGGCACTCTGGACAGGGCAGTGAGACATTTGAGTGAGCAATACCATCGATGCGTTATTGGGGTGTGTGTTTGTGTGAGGCTTACACAAATCTAATGAAATAACACATTGCTTTACCAGATGTGAATGAGGAATACAAATAGCCGTGCGTAATTACGCAGCGCAGAGCCTGCCACAGCAATAGATGGGTCACACATCCCTGTTGCGTAAAGTGTATTTATATAGAGCCTTTCACTGTCCAGGATCACAAAGCGCTTCACATTTTAAAAACATACAGATCAAAATAATACACACACAAGTCAGATTTAATAGAGGGTCCTCATCATGAGCTGTGATTTATTTTAAGTTTAAGTTTGCGTGTTTCCATTTGACTTTTTCTGATGCGCAAATTCAAATTTTGAAACATGATCCTCAATGAAAACACAGCATATAATTTTGCCAGAGGGAATATGTTTATTGTTGTACATATCTTGAATTTCATGCGTGTTGTGCCGAAGGTTGAGTTCAGCGTTTACACCACCTCCAGACCTGGCGTTTATTTTTTGCGTATTGTACGCTCACGTCCAGATAGATAAATGCGGAAAAGTGTAATATTTTGCGTACGCCTCATTTACCCGGATTTGGCCGTACGCAGGTTTCATACATGAGGCCCACAGTGAGGCCCAAAGTGAGGCCCAAAGTGAGGCCCACAGTGAGGCCCACAGTGAGGCCCACAGTGTGTCTCACACAGGCCTAGAGTTTACCTCATCAGTGCAAGGCGAGCCAGGCCTGACCGCGCTCTCCTCCTCTGGGACCTACGGGCCCGGGCCTCTGGCTACTCTACCTCACAAAGTTCACGCTGAACTTTCTTAAAATTAAAATGAAAAAGGCTGCTCTGTTGTGAATGCTTTGAGAGCGTTGTCAATCTTTAAGACGAGGAATAGCTGGTTGTTCTCGCTTCACGCTGTGTGATATGATATTGGACAAAATTGTTCAGCCAATAAACAGGACTATATTTGAAGCAACGTAGGAACGTGATGACGCTCAGGGGGTTATATTATTATTATAATTATTATTATTATTCCCCCCACTGTAGGAGCCAATACACTTTTCAATATTTTTGAATTCTGAGCGTTTCCAATTGTATTTAAAAATGGGAAACCTAATTAAACAATCATGAATTGAGCTTTTCCGATCTTATTTTACACTGATTCCTTTGATCATTTTTTTCTTAAAGTTCAAGTTGTAAAAATGCTATGTTTGAATTGGTTATTTACATTTTAACTGTGTGACACGTAAGGCGGGACAACAATGCACAATGACGCACGCATTCTGAATAGAATAATATGTATTAATATCTCTAAAACTAAAAGAGCATATTCAAGTTTTACAACAAAAACGACGTCATATGCGTGTCCATTATGCGTAAAAGCACAGTGCCCTCAGCAAAACCACGTATTTGGAAAAACTATAGGCTAACAGATGTAGTAGCTCTAGTTTCAATCGTCCTCATTTTATTCAGTCAGACTTGTCAAATATAGATGCCCATGGGAGAGTGAGCAAGGGGAGATAACATGCCCATAACATGCCCAAAAATATCCTGCATAGACTCAAGCTGCGATCAGCTGAAATATGAGCACACAAAGAGCGAGAGGGAAAAAGAAAAGTAAATAGGCTTAGGCTAGTTAGTATTTTTTCTCACACAAAAGTTGGCGCGGATCATATGCCATCTTTCGTGGAGGAGGAAACATCAAACATCAAAGTGCGCACGCGGGGAACAGCGGGACTAGTCTCGTTGTTGAAGTCCCATGTTCCCCCACTTCTATTGGCGGGGGAACATCGGACCCGGGGAACATCGGGACTTTTTAATACGCAAAGTACCGATGTTCCCCGGGTCCGATGTTCCCCCGCCTATAGAAGTGGGGGAACATCGGACCCGGGGAACATCGGTACGCACCCGTATACAGATGGACAATGCTAACACAGACTGTATACAGATGGACAATGTTAACACAGACTGTATACAGATGTTTAATGCTAACACAGACTGTATACAGATGGACAATGCTAACACAGACTGTATACAGATGGACAATGCTAACACAGACTGTATACAGATGTTTAATGCTAACACAGACTGTATACAGATGGACAATGCTAACACAGACTGTATACAGATGTTCAATGCTAACACAGACTGTATACAGATGGACAATGCTAACACAGACTGTATACAGGTGTAAAGATCAGGACTAGAACGAGTGCCAAAACCAGGACCAAGATCAGGGCAAAGACCAGGCCCAAGACACAAGACTAGGACCAAGGCCGAGGCTGGACCAAGACCGGGACTGTAAAACTAGTACTAAGACCCAAGACGAGGACCAAGACCCAAGACCAAGACTAAGATGAAACTTTTTTGTAAATAGATAAATTGTTTTACATGAATAACATTCAGATGTAGTGGTTTGAAAGTTGCGTACCCCAGATTTGAACTCTCTCAGGATCCTGTTTAGGACCATAATAATCCTGTATATTTATTCTTCTCTTCGGTCCCAGTTAGTCTAAATCTCCTCCATAGTTTCCCTCATTTAAAACATGTTTAATCAGAATAATGCAGTAATTAGAATCACGTTAGAACCCTGGTCTCCATGGAAACGCCTCGCTTCTTTGTGCAAAATTAATCCATGTTTTTGTGTTTTTTGTAACAGTCAATATTTGGCAACAGCTTTGAGCCAACAACATCTGGAACCAGCACTAATCTGGCTCCAGCTGTGAGGACTGAGAAACAAGAGAAACTCACAGTGGAACCACAAAAACCAGTGAGCGAGAGACTGAGGAGAATAGGAATTAAAATGTGTTTAGCAGAGACGGACCATGCGTCTGTCTGGGGTCCAATGATAATCTATGACACCAGCTCATTATCATCTGTTTATGCGTTTATAAATATTACATTGGGCTAAAACTCTGTTGTGAGGGACTTGGAAGCACTCCAAACCCAGGACTGAGGCTGTAGACCCAGGACTGAGGCTGTAGACCCAGGACTGAGGGTGTAGATCCAGGACTGAGGCTGTAGACCCAGGATTGAGGCTGTAGACCCAGGACTGAGGCTGTAGATCCAGGACTGAGGCTGTAGACCCAGGACTGAGGCTGTAGACCCAGGACTGAGGCTGTAGACCCAGACCTGAGGCTGTAGACCCAGGACTGAGGCTGTAGACCCAGGACTGAGGCCATGCTTTTTAGACTGAATAAGCCACCGGCAGCTCTTTATAATGGATTTATTCATAAGAAATATGAAATTGACTTGAAACTCTGTTATAAGACACAAAAAAGTGACGAGTGAAACACCACGACATGGAGACAAGCTGTGAAATGTCTATTTAGCACGTTTTCTTGAAGCTGTTTATTTTAGTATTAGGAAATAATTGGAAACCGCAGAGTCGGGAAAGGCTGTCAAACATTCACAACTTTTAGAATGTTCATCATGTTTTGTAATAAGAGCAGAAATTCAAGTCAGAACTCTGGAACCAGTCCTAGGAGCTCTCTCTCTGCTCCACACTGAGACCTGAGCATGGATCGATAATAAACTGGATAGGGTATTACTAGCTTATAGCTGTCCCACCTATGGGCACAGGGGGCGCCCGTGGTACTGCAGACTAAATTCATGTGGGCTACACGGAAAAAAGTCCCATAGAACTCACTGTAAAGTTAAACAGGTCGACCTCAGCTGACATAGAACCTACAGCTTTCATAAAGGTTGGATTTTGTGGGGATTTTAGTGTCCCTTGTCATCCTGAACTTTTTATCTTCTTATATCCTTAGGTTTCCTTTAAATCCACACTTTACTGCCACAAACTGCTGTTTTCCTTCCCGCTCTGGCTCTGCTCTAACCCTGCTCTGATCAGGAACTCTGATTGGTCAAAGCGAGGCCAAGCCCCTCTATGCACGTGCATGAAAGCCACACACAGCGCAACGCATCATAGGAGCTCGTCCACTGCGCAGAACTGGGAGGACCAGACGATGCCCAAAAATAGGCGAGTTTGGCTAATCTTTCCCTCCCCGTGAAGTCCCATGCGCTACTGAGCAACAAGCCATTCATTTGAATAGGGCGCCATCTTGGAAAGACCAGTGTAATTCTGCTTTTCCATAGTCACGTTACGGCACGGCACGTTGCGGCCGAGTGTGGGTGCTTTTTCATTAAAAATGTATCTCCAAGTATCTCCTCCTACGCCCGACGCCTTACTAGTAACATTGGTCTGATGCGTCACTTTTTGTCATTTGAAATGAAATGTTTTTCAATGTAACTTAGTTATTTAAAATTCATGCACGTATATTGTAACTCTAAGTATCAACTCAAAAGTGAGAAGTAAAAAAGTAATATATGATAAAAATTATATGCCTAAACATTTATTTTGTGTTTTGACCACACAGAAAAAAACTTTTTTTATTTAGCAAATATGTCTTCATCCTTGTTCATACATTTACCAAGGTTATACGGATTTACTGACAAATATAATGTGTGTAATGTAACGAGAAGTAAAAGTATGTGGTAGGAAATCGTAACTTTTGAACCCTTTTCTGCATGTGTACAGACAAATGAATGAAACAAAGTCTTGATACAATCACAGATTTATTAAAAACAAAAGTAAAGTGCAAAACCAACAAAGTCCAAAGTACGTATGTCTCTTCAGACAAAGACCGGATGAGGGGAAAGTGAAGTACTCCGGTCACTCATTGCTTATTTGTAATCTCCTCACTTGTGGGAAGGGATTCTCAAACAAATAAATAAACACACGACAAATTAAGTACAAGCACAAAACAGAAACATGTGAAAGAGCAAAATACAGCACACACTGGAAGGACGTTTTAGCTTTGATTGCTATCACTAGCTAAATGTAGCTAGCTCACTGTGTACAACAGACAATCACACTTTTACACAGTAAATACATTTCAGTGAGAGCTTTGGGCCAACGGGATACGGAGCTAACCAGTTATTTAGGATTACCACAGACTAGTCACAAATCAAGAGCGATCTCCCTGAAAACCTTTATGTTCATGTTGTGCGTTCGTGCTCTCTTTGAATTCTTTCTTCAGCCTAAAGAGAGTAATGTATGGACCTCTTCGACCAGAACGCTGACTTTTGGGGCTTTCTGTGCGATTCAATTTTTCTGGTGTGAGGAGTACGTTATTATAATAGATCCATGGGAGGATGTATTGAAGCAGAGCAGCCGGTTTGAAAGATGGCGGGTTGAGTTGTTTTTACCATAGGGTCGGACGTTGCTTCCAGTAACGACACTCGTTGACCAATCAGTGTAAGGCAGTCGGCTGACAGCACATTATAGAATCGCTTCAATGCGCTTGGAACCACAGCTGAGGTGGTACGAAAAAGGTACCCTTATCTCAAGCCCAACCCTAGTGGAAATGCAATACAACCGCGCCGTACGTTACTGTGTTAAAGTGGCATAAGACATCTTGGGTGATCAACAACTACAAATGTACCAAGACAAGGCCGTCAACCATATTTCGGACAAGGACAGCACTGGTCTGAGATGTAGACGCTGGAGGAGGTTCATAAGGGCACAAGCTTTCGGATCTTGTAGTTTTGATCAGTCAACAATGCCCTCCCTCCCTACCCCACATCTCCCCTCGGCTCCAGACACTATAGAAACAGGAGTCTATTGAGTGATCGGTCCAGCGGCTCTCGGACTTATCGAACCTGATCCTGCCGAGCTGTTATTGACAAATGGTGCTATACAAACTCAGGCTTTCTATCATCCACTGCAGCGCTCTATCAATACTATTTTCTCTCGCGCTGTAGTTTCAATAGCAGGCTACGTTTCATCCAGAGGGGCGATGACCTAATTTGGGCAATTTAAAAAAAGCAAAAGTCCTCGGTTCTGGAACTACAGCCTCAGTCCGCAGCCTCAGTCCTGGGTCCGCAGCCTCAGTCCTGCAGAAGTGGTACTCAGGATTCAAACACATGAGTTTGTGACAGGTGGAAAGGAAGAGGATTCAAAATTCAGGAATGCAGTTAAAATAATGATGAAAATGAAACAAAAGAGTTCAAAAACAAACTCAAAATCCAAACAGAATTCAGGAACCAGGAATAACAGACAGACAAAGGTGCAGGTATAGACACAGAAAGGCACATTAGGGCGGGACAGACAATCAAGACAGGGGAACAGGACAGGAAGTCCAACTAAGAAACAAAACCACAGAACTGAGGTCAAAATAAAACCAAGAAAAAAATAACAAAAAATCCACACCATGACAGACATAGCTGCTGGTGGGAGAATGGTCTATATTATTTCAATTCAATTCAATTCATTGTGTACGTGTATGTATGTATGTATGTGTATGTGTATCGCCCTGAGTCACAGTCGGAGGACGTTACAAAGTTGTGGATCGTCTGTAATCGTTCACGGCTTTAATTGGATTTATTATTTATTACTGGAGTGGATTTCCTCAGCCGGCTGCAGCATGATGACCCCAGATGGTCCCAGTCCATCTGTCCCCCTCTCATCTCTCTGCTTCCTCCCTACTTTCTCTCATCTCTCTGCTTCCTCCCAACTTTCTCTCCTCTCTCTGGTCTCTCTCTCTCTCTCTGTTCCTTCTCTCCTTTCTCTCTCCTTTCTCTGGTCTCTCTTTCTCTGCTCCCTGTCCTTTCTCTCATCTCTCTGCTCCCTCTCTCCTGCCCTTTTGTCCTCCCTAACTGACGGCACATGGATCTTTGAGACTGGTGTCGTGCACAGAGGAATGGGCTCACCACAGCTGCAGCAGAGGAACTCTTCTCTTCTTAAAGTCTTTCAAACCTCTGACAGAATATTCCCTGCAACAGCAACAGTTTATACTCTGTTTGGCTCCAGTGTTTTTCCTAAAGTGAAAATCTTGCTTGCCCAGTGTGTACAGGCCTCTCTCTCTTAAAGAGACAGTAACACAGCACAATACAGGTGTTCTCTCAGTACGTATGTTCTTTCAGCACGTATGTTGAGAACAGTCATGTGTCTGCGTCACACTTTTGGCTTTTCTGTCGGAGTAAAGTTATCTTGGAATATACTGTATTAGTGCTGTCCAATATATCGCGTTTTTTTAATGCGTTAACGTAAATCAATTAAACTCCCTCATTCTTTAAAATGTCTAGATTAATTTGTTTGTCTTACTTCACTGTTAATAGCGTAAGAAAAACTACAGAAACCTGAAACTCCCCCTCTCCGCTCCGCTAGTGTTTGGTTTGTGTTTAGCTCCAGCCTTGCTGCTAGCTCGCTGTTAAAGGGACTGAATTTTCAAGCACAAAATGCAGAAATTGATTTTAACAAGCTTCTGAATGGAAAGTCCAGTTTCAAAAAGTTGTGAGAGGGTTCGACTAACAAGACCAAAGTTATATGTGTGTATTGTCGGTGGGAACTGGTTATCGCCGTAGCGCATCCACTTTGAACTCCCTTCCTCCGACCTGCTCTTGTCAAGACATACGGATAAAGCAACTCAAAACAAACTGTTAGGTGTTACTGAGCTAGAGGAGTTACTTTTACATGTAAGTCAATAGGAGCCGGAGAGAGCACTTCTTTTAGCTAGCTTCGACCAGTGGGGGCGGGTCCTGGCTCAAAAGTGGCCAAAATGAGGTGCGCTGACATGCTTGCAATTCTACCCCGGGCCGATGGGGGTGGACCCCGAATAAGAATTTACCAATGCTAACATGTAGCATTAGCTGACCTCTTGAAAACGTCTTCACAGGACGGTCCAAAAGTCGGCTCTTGGCCCAAAGCTCTGTTCCACATGTGTGTCAATGCTGAGGGGGTGAATTTTTTGGACCAGTCTAGTTTTCTCGCTGTGAATTTTTTAAGTAACTCGTTTAAATGAATGGGGCTTGTGCCGGCTGACGCATGCGCAGATGCGTTTTTTCACATTTTCCAGCCCCCGCGGCCATTTTGAATTAGCCCAATTTTTGGCCCATTAGTTAGAACGGCGGAGATAGGTGTGACTACGTCCGTTAATACAATCTATGGCTCCAACGCGCTCTTGTCAAGACATCAAGCAACGAAAAACAAATTGACACTTGTCACTTTTGTTGTACATAATTATTGTCACTTTATTGTACATATATCCTGCATGTAACATGTTTGCACATTTCCTCCCTTTGCACAATCTGAGTGTCTCTATCCATGCCAAATGTGACATTTAAATTTCTCCTCTGTGAGATAAATAAAGCAATCTTATCTTATCTTAAACTAGGCACTGCTACTTTATTTTGGTATCATCCCTTAGAGAGGGTAGTTGAAGGGGGAGCAGAGAGTGACCAGAGAGAGAGACTAGAGTTTAGAGGCCAAAACGGTGAGTGTGACACAAACTTTACTGAGCTAGAGTAGTTTTCGTCAACATGTAAGTCAATAGGAGCCAGAGAGAGGAGCCAAACTTCACTATGAGCACTTCCCTACTGGGCTTCATTTTTCTAGCGAGTTTGCACTGTCCCTATGTATACAGTCTGTGTTAGGCCTGGGTATGGTCAATACGGATTCTGTTTGTGTCTAAACGTCTAAAAACCCAGATATTCCCGCTAAACTTGGTTGTCAGTGAAAGCAGTGCTGGTGACAGGTTCATAAGTGTCTGTGTGTGTTTATTTATGTATATTTATCTCACACTGAGCCCCATCTGTGGACATGCACACGTGAGCAGTGTTTTAAGTGCGTCCC
>OZ035838.1:9267897-9295397 GCA_964034765.1 Knipowitschia caucasica | reverse complement strand
CCTCTCTAGTCTCTCTCCCTGCTCTCTCTCTCTCTATTCTCTCTCCCTGGTCTCCCGCTCTGCTCTCTCTCTCTCTAGTCTCTCTCCCTGGTCTCCCTCTCTGCTCTCTCTCTCTCTATTCTCTCTCCCTGGTCTCTCTCCCTGGTCTCTCTCCCTGGTCCCTCTCTCTGCTCTCTCTCTGATTCCTTTCTGCCGCTACAGTCAGATACATAACAGTGTGTGTAATAAATACTTTTCATTAGCGTCCCCTCGGCTCTCTCCTCCGTGTAATAAGCGCATCACTTTGAGTTTTCTGCCGTGTCTTTATCTTAGAGCTCTCAGATTCATCGAACGCACTGGAAATAGATGGAACAGTAAATAACAGTAAATATGTTTTTATGGAGAGATTATGACTTTTACTGCGTTTGTTTACGGTCAGGAGCCGAGGCCTGGAGCAGCGCGGAGCCGAGTAATTCACATCAACGTCTGAGAGAGAGAGCCTCGTGAGGGTGGGACTAAAGCAGGACTAAAGCAGGACTTAAGCAGGACTTAAGCAGGTCTAAAGCAGGACTAATGTAGAGAAAATGCAGGTCTAAAGCAGAACTAAAGCAGGACTAAAGTAGGTCTAAAGCAGGACTAAAGCAGGTCTAAAGCAGGACTAAAGTAGGTCTAAAGCAGGACTAAAGTAGGTCTAAAGCAGGACTGAAGCAAGTCTAAATCAGGACTAAAGCAGAACTAAAGCAGAACTAAAGCAGGACTAAATCAGGATTAAAGCAGAACTAAAGCAGGACTAAAGCAGAACTAAATCAGGACTAAAGCAGAACTAAAGCAGGACTAAAGCAGGACTAAAGCAGGACTAAAGCAGAACTAAAGCAGGACTAAGGCAGGACTAAGGCAGGACTAAAGCAGGACTAAAGCAGGACTAAAGCAGGACTAAAGCAGGACTAAAGCAGGACTAAAGCTGGACTAAAGCAGGACTAAAGCAGGACTAAAGCAGGACTTCACACCTGTTAAAGTGGTTCGCTTGGGCCCTAAAGTTGTTACAATGTTGCAGTTCTCAACTAGTTCGGTTCTCATTCACACCAGTGTTTTTGCAAATGAACCAACCACTGTGGATGTTACATATTCCACCACCCATGTGGTGGCGCTGTTCACAAAATACTGTGTATTGGATGACGTGGGTGAAACATGATGAAAACAAACTTGTCAGATCCTTAACGATGAGCTGTGCTGCTCTAGTGTGTGGCTTTTTTTTAATCATCGTTGCTTTGTGCAGCACAAATACTGTTGTTCCAGTTTGTATCGCGGATTCAGCACGAGAACACTCTGCGGGTCTTTTTGACTATTCTATCATATAAAAAAACCAATGTGTGTCAAAAAGCCAGACTGGAGTCGTCATGGAACGTGGTCTCGGTGCGGTTCTTTAGTCCGGACCAAATTTAACTGGTCCACTTTCACACCTGCTCAAACGAACCGTACTTGCAGGTGTTCCAGACTCCAGTCCGCTTTAAGTGGACTAAATGGTGCAGGTGTGAAAGCACCCTAAAGCAGAACTAAAGCAGGACTAAAGCAGAACTAAAGCAGGACTAAAGCCGGACTAAAGCAGGTCTAAAGTAGGTCTAAAGTAGGTCTAAAGCAGGAATAAACCAGGTCCAAAGCAGGTCCAAAGCAGGGCTAAAGCAGGTCTAAATTGGGACTAAAGCAGGAATAAAGTGATGTGTTTCATTATACTGTTTTGTCTGCTTTCTGGGTTCTCCTCTGCTCCTCTTTCTCTAATCTCACAGTTCTCCTCTGCTCCTCTGTCTTTAATCTCACAGCCCTCCTCTGCTCCTCTTTCTCTAATCTCAAAGTCCTCCTCTGCTCCTCTGTCTTTGATCTCAAAGTCCTCCTCTGCTCCTCTGTTTTTTCCAGTGCTGCTGCTGAACTCTAAGGAGACGCAGGCGGAGCTGGGCTGGACCTCCTTCCCCCCGAATGGAGTGAGTGCTTCCTCTGTCTGTTCAGATCTCTCCTCCCTCTAACCTCCTGGTCCTGCTTCTCTCTCTCTCTCTCTCTCTCTCTCTCTCTCTCTCTCCTCCCTCTAACCTCCTGGTCCTGCTTCTCTCTCTCTCTCTCTCTCTCTCTCTCACTTTCTCTCTCTCTCTCCTCCCTCTAACCTCCTGGTCCTCTCTGTATATCTCTCTCTCACTTTCTCTCTCTCTCCTCCCTCTAACCTCCTGGTCCTGCTTTTCTCTCTCTCCCCTCTCTAACCCCCTGGTCCTGCTTCTCTCTTTCCCCCCTCTCTCTAACCTTCTGGTCCTGCTTCTCTCTCTCGCTCCCCCATCTCACTTACCTCCCGGTCCTGCTTCTCTCTCTCTCTCTCTCTAACCTCCTGTTCTCCTCTCTCTCTCTCTCTCTTACCTCTCTCTCCTCTCTCTTCTCTCTCCTCTCTAACCTCCTGTTCTCCTCTCTCTCTCTCTCTCTCTTACCTCTCTCTCCTCTCTCTTCTCTCTCCTCTCTAACCTCCTGTTCTCCTCTCTCTCTCTCTCTCTCTCTCTTACCTCTCTCTCCTCTCTCTTCTCTCTCCTCTCTAACCTCCCGTTCTCCTCTCTCTCTCTCTCTCTCTCTCTCTCTTACCTCTCTCTCCTCTCTCTTCTCTCTCCTCTCTAACCTCCTGTTCCCCTCTCTCTTCACTTTCTTCTCTCTAATCTCCTGCTCCTCTCTCTCTTCTCTCGCTCCTCTCTAACCTCATCTCTCCCTCCACAGTGGGAGGAGATCAGTGGTGTGGATGAGAAGTACAAGCCCATCCGGACGTACCAGGTGTGTAACGTGATGGAGCCTCTGCAGCAGAATAACTGGTTGCAGACTGGTTGGGTGGCGCGGCGAGGAGGACAGAGGATCTTTGTGGAGCTCCAGTTCACTCTCAGAGACTGTAACAGCATCCCAGGCGTGGCGGGGACCTGTAAAGAGACCTTCAACCTCCTGTATGTGGAGGCGGACCGAGACCTGGGCAGTGTGACCAGAGAGGACCGATACACCAAGATAGACACCATCGCAGCCGACGAGAGCTTCACGCAAGGGGATCTGGGAGAGCGCAAAATGAAGCTCAACACTGAGGTGAGAGAGCAGGCATCTCTCTGGTGTCTCTCTTCCTGTCTCTGATCTCTCTCCGCTCTCTCTCTGGTCTCTCTGGGCACTGTCACTCTGTCTCTGGTCTCTGGACTCTCTCTCTGTCTGGTCTCTCTCTCTCTCTCTGGCATCTTTCACTGGTCTCTCTCTCATCTCATGCTGTCTCTCTATTCTCTCTGGCCTGTCTATCATTTCTCTATGCTCTCTCTATGCTCTCTACTCTCTCTCTCTACTCTCTTTGGTCACTCTCTCATATCACTCTGCTCTCTCTCTCTCTTCTCCATAGATCTATAATATGAACTGGATAGGGTATTACTAGCTTACAGCTGTCCCACCTATGGGCACAGGGGGCACCCGTGGTAATGCAGACTAAATTAATGTCCCATGGAACTCAATGTAAACTAAATCAGCTCGAACTCAGCTGACAGAAAGCCTATACAGCTTTCATTAAGACTGGATTTTGTGGGGATTTTAGTGTCCCTTGTCATCCTGATTTTTTTCTTCTTCTTAAATCCTTCAGTTTTCACAAGCCATTCATTTGAATAGGACGCCATCTTGGATCACTGGGGCTTGCTTTACTTTTTCTCTGCTCTCTCGGCTCTCCTCTAACGCAGGTCTCTCTTTCACTCTCTCTGGTCTCTCTCTCTGCACTCCTCTAACACAGGTCTCTCTCTTTTCAGGTGCGTGAGATTGGCCACCTGAACAGACAGGGTTTCCACTTGGCCTTCCAAGACGTTGGAGCCTGTGTGGCCCTGGTGGCTGTAAGGGTGTACTACAAGCGGTGTCTCTCCACGGTGCAGAACCTGGCGGTTTTCCCGGACACGGTGGCGGAGGCGGCGTTCGCTACGCTCGTGGAGGTACGGGGCGTTTGCGTCAACAACTCAGAGGTGGACGCCGACAGTCCTCCCAGAATGCACTGCAGCGCCGAGGGGGAGTGGCTTGTGCCAATCGGCAAATGCAGCTGCAGCGCAGGCTTTGAGGAGGGACACAGCAGCTGTGAAGGTGAGAGCTCAGAGGGAACCATGTGGCAATGTTGTAATTTATGGTGTCTCTGGTCTGGTCTCTCTCTTTGGTCTCTCTCTGGTCTCTCTCTCTGTTACCCTGAAACTGCCGCCTCTTCCTGGTTTATAGTCTCTTTGATTTGTCATCTGTGTCCTCTCTGACATCTTCTCAGTCCAGATCCATTTTGTGCTCCTCTCTTTGTAAAGCTAATTCTCATAGAATAGTTAAGTATAACATTCCATAGAAGCCCTATCAATAGCATGTTATGGGAATCATTTCCCCTGGGGCCTATGTGTGGGAAACACTGCATTAGAATTAGATTTAGCATTAGCAATAGCATTAGCGTGGGTGTCACACACTGACGTATCGCTCTAGGCAAGTTGTGAACTATCACACTCCAGCTTGTATTGTTGTGCAATGCATCGTGGGTGTCTGTGAAGCTTGTTCTTATAATAGTGTGTGATGAGGAGTACGTTTGGAGCAGAGACTGTACACAGAACAGAGGGAAGTGCTCATAGACAAAGTTTGACTTGTGAAAGAAAGCTGAAATTGAGTGTGTAGATGGGATGTGATCATAGACTGTTTACAGGCTCCCATTGACTTACAAGTCAAGAGGAAATACATCCCTTTGGCCACTGTTTGTGTCTGACAATTTAAATCTGGTATCTCTCTCTCTCTCTCTCTCTCTCTCTCTCTCTCTCTCCCTCTCTCTCTCTCTCTCTCCCTCTCTCTCAGCCTGTCTCTCTCTCTCTCTCTCAGCCTGTCTCTCTCTCTCTCTCTCTCTCCCTGTCTCTCTCTCTCTCTCTCTCTCTCTCTCTCTCTCTCTCAGCCTGTCTCTCTCTCTCCCTCTTCCTCCCTCCTCATCAGTCTAATGTTATTGTTGAAGAGACATTTGTGTGTAATTGCAAAGATCCAGTGGAGCATCGCGCTGCTCGTCTCTGAGAAGATCTGTCAATAAACTTGAGTCTCTGAGTATCTGCAACCCTCAGCTGCTGCAGCTGCAACCACAGACACAACCACAGACACATCCACAGACACATCCACAGACACAACCACAGACACAACCACAGACAAAACCACAGACACAACCACAGACACAACCATAGACACATCCACAGACACATCCACAGACACAACCACAGATACAACCACAGACACAACCACAGACACAACCACAGACACAACCACAGACACAACCATAGACACAACCACAGACACATCCACAGACACAACCACAGACACATCCACAGACACATCCACAGACACAACCACAGATACAACCACAGACACAACCACAGACAGAACCACAGACACAACCACAGACACAACCATAGACACAACCACAGACACAACCACAGACACATCCACAGACACATCCACAGACACAACCACAGACACATCCAGACACATCCACAGACACAACCACAGATACAACCACAGCACACACATCCACAGACACAACCACAGACACAACCACACACACAACCACAGACACAACCATAGACACAACCACAGACACAACCACACACACAACCATAGACACAACCACAGACACAGCCATAGACACAACCACACACACAACCACAGACACAACCACAGACACAACCACCGATACAACCACAGACACAACCACAGACACAATCAAAGGCCCAACCACAGACACAACCACAGACACATCCACAGACACATCCACAGACACATCCACAGATACAACCACAGACACAACCACAGATACAACCACAGACACATCCACAGACACAACCACAGACACAACCACAGACACATCCACAGACACAACCACAGACACATCCACAGACACAACCACAGACACATCCACAGACACATCCACAGACACATCCACAGACACATCCACAGACACAACCACAGATACAACCACAGACACATCCACAGATACAACCACAGACACAACCACAGATACAACCACAGACACATCCACATCCACAGACACAACCACAGACACAACCACACACACAACCACAGACACAACCATAGACACAACCACAGACACAACCATAGACACAACCACAGACACAACCACAGACACAACCATAGACACAACCACAGACACAGCCATAGACACAACCACACACACAAACACAGACACAACCACAGACACAACCATAGACACAACCATAGACACAACCATAGACACAACCACAGACACAACCACAGACACAACCACAGACACAACCACCGATACAACCACCGATACAACCACAGACACAACCACAGACACAACCAAAGGCCCAACCACAGACACAACCATAGACAAATCCACAGACACAACCATAGACACAACCACAGACACAGCCACAGACACGGTAACAAACCAGAGAGAGCATTTTCTCTGGTCTCTCTCTGGTCTTTCTCTGGTCTCTCTCTGGTCTCTCTCTGGTCTTTCTCTGGTCTCTCTCTGGTCTCTCTCTGGTGTCTCTCTTGCCTCTCTCTGGTTTCTCTGGCCGCTCTCTGCTCTCTCTCTTTCCTCTCTCTGGCCTCTCTCTGGTCTCTCTCTGGTCTCTCTCTGCTCTCTCTCTTTCCTCTCTCTGGCCTCTCTCTGGTCTCTCTCTGGTCTCTCTCTGCTCTCTCTCTTTCCTCTCTCTGGTCTCTCTCTGGTCTCTCTCTGGTCTCTCTCTGGTGTCTCTCTTGCCTCTCTCTGGTTTCTCTGGCCGCTCTCTGCTCTCTCTCTTTCCTCTCTCTGGTCTCTCTCTGGTCTCTCTCTGGTCTCACTCTGTTCTCCCTCTCTGAGTTTTACGTCAGTATAAAAGCAGTGGTCTGTGTCTCGATGTGTGTTGAATATTCATGCTCCGCTCTCCCTCCGCAGCAGCGCTATTGATCAGCTCTAATGCTCTACTGAACACACACACACACACACTCACACACAGAAACACACACACTCACACACAGAAACACACACTCACACACAGAAACACACACACACGTGCTACGACGCCACAAAATCCACTTTTACTACAGCTCTTAGCTTACTGTTATAACAGAATCCCCACCATAGTCTGATTACAGATGGACAATGCTAACCTGCTAGCTAATTGATGTCAAATGGGAAAGTGCTCATGGTGAAGTTTGGCTTCTCTCTTTGGCTCCTATTGACTTCCATGTGGACACGATTATGTATGCTGACCCAGTGCTTTAAGTACCGGCCCTCTTCCAAAAAAATAGCTCTTGAGGATAATGCCACCTGTCCGTGCGCCAAGAACATGCTTTTGCCGTACCGGTACTTAGTCTATAACTGATACGCTCATTTGCACATTTAATACTTCAGATGCTCCGCTGCTTTCCAGAGCGCCCTTCACACTGCACGCTTGCTTCTTCGTCTCACTGAGAGCAGAGACTACATTACCCATAAGTTTTACGAGCGAAAGGCGCATGCGTCACTCCTAGCACTGTAAACAACTCAAACAACACTTAATAAAACTCAATGTAGTAATTACGACAAAATATGGAAAACAGATGTAAAAAAAATAAAAAAATACTGCATAACCCTATACTTAAATGTATAATAGATGTGTGATGACTCAAAAATGAATCATTCCAAATCATGTGTTAAATTCTAAATCCTTTGGGTAGCTACCTAAAAGGGGTTGGCGAGCTACTGGTAGCTACCTAGCTACAGGTTGGAGACCCCTGAACTACACTGATGCTCTCGCTGTGTGGTCTATGTGGAGGACAGTACGGCCTAGAGAACTGATGTAGGGCAACACAAATCGCATTTGCATTTTTAATTTACTTAGCTCTTTCTAGCTCAAGCATATCCATAAATGAATGTACATAATCCATCCATCCATTTTCTACCCTTTGATACATTTCTGGGTCAGGGGTCTCATAGCACCAGCCCCTCACCGATCCTCTGCAGGTGGTGAGTCCACAGGAGGACGGCTGCTCTCTGAGTGTGAGCATAGCCTTGATCTTTCAGTGGGGGCTTTGGGCAAAGTGGGGTTAAGTGTCTTGCCCAAGGACACAACGACAGCAGTCATCAGAGGGAGTCGGTGGAGAAGGTGCAGAGGTGGGAATTGAACCCACGACCTTCTGGCCTTATGCTCTACCAACTGAGCTACTGTCGCCCCTGAATGTACATAATTGATATATTATTTTTTTTGAAGTTGTCCGTTGACAGTGGTAAATAAAACTTTGGGGAAAAAAGTGCATTAAAAACGTGCAAACATTCCCCTGGGCAAAAAAACCAAGAGAACCGGGCCGTAATATGGTAGTTTTTCATCAGCTTTCATCAGCCTTATGAGCCTGTGGGCGGCACGGTGGCTGAGTGGATAGCACCCTCGCCTCTCAGCAAGAAGGTCCTGGGTTCGAATCCCAGTCAGACCAGGGCCTTTCTGAGTGGAGTTTGCATGTTCTCCCTGTGTCTGCGTAGGTTTCCTCCGGGTACTCCAGTTTCCCCTACCACTAAAAATATGTCCAATAGGCATGTCTGGCAACCCACGTACCGCCTCCTGTACCGGCAACCCCGCTCCCATCTCTGTGTGGAGTGAGAGATAAATGCCCATAATTAACAATTGTAAACCGCTTTGAGACTCAGATCTGCAGTGAAAAGGCGGTATATAAATAAAGATTACTTACTTACCTTAAATGATTTATAAAAATGGCTGAATGTCATGTGTCTTAATGTTTAAAAGACTGTTAGTGTTTTTTACTAAACCCACAACAACCATAGCCCCAGTAAAAGTGTGAGTTTGATTCTGAGGGGGAAAAATAAAATAATTCATGTTAATAACGGGCCAATTTGCAAGGATCAAAAGTTCAGGCCAAGGAGGCACTGGCCGTTTGTTCGAGTTGAATGGACATGATAAAAAGGAGGTGACATTTTGGTACATTTTGAGAACTGGAAGTCCATCTTTGTGTCCGTTTGGAAGACTGCCTGCTGCTGTCTGGCGTCTGAAGTTACGCAGACAGAGAAGAAACAGGGAGCAGAGTGGACATTTCTGCACATTACCGCATGAAGAGGGGTCGAGAGGAAGTGTCAAATATAGATTCTGAACTATGGGCTGTGAAAATGGACTTTGGGTTTTTGGATCTTTGGACATGCCTGGAGTTAAAATTGAAAAAGTGAATACATTTCAAATTTGATACATTTTGTGACAAATGTTCAGTTTTGAGCCATGTTATGTCTCAACAGGGGAATATGGTTTATGGGAAAAAATATGAAATTGTACTATGAAACTTTTTTGTGTGTGTGTTTTTTAATTATTGAGTTATTAAAGTTCCATCATTTGTTTTCCCTGTTGAACATAGATTGTTTGATTTATTAAACTTACAAATAGAAGGGACTATGACATTGGAATGTTGTTTAAGTTATAATTTCGTAAATCACATGTGGCTAAAATATATTTACTGAATAATTGTAATTCACTGTTGACTCCGGCCAGTCTGGACGAAGAGGGTTGTTTGAAGAGGGCCAAGACTAGCCTGCTCTGTACTATTGATATGTTAAATACCAAAGGTGCCGCTTTAAAACTGTAAATATGTATGTTTGTGAGGGGGCTGTGCTTGCAGCCTGGCAAAAAGAAGTTTGAGGCTTGTCAGATCTGACTTTGGAATCAGAGCGAGAGCAGCACTTTCTGCTCTGTCTCTGTTTTAAAAATCACTTCTCCTTGGAAAAGGCAACCAAGATTAAAAATACTTAACTGTGCTTTTTGTTGTGTGAGATTTTGTCAGGTTCAACTGTGGTTAAATATCAGCATTAACACTATTGAATGATACGTTTTAGGAGGTGTTTGTGTGTAAATGGCACAAATGGCTTTCTGGCATTTATGCTGTATTTAAAATCCTCAGTCCTCCACTGTGGAAAATGGCTGGTCGTCAACCATTTCCATTACCTCTTTGGTTATTGATCTGGTTTTTGCACTGCCCTTATCAAATGTCTTCGTCTGGTCAAGTACCGTATCGGACTTCCAGTCGCAGTTGCTTTCATTTGTGCCTTCTGGCAGAAGCATTTTTTTCCTGCAGTTGTTTGTTGGGTGGCGGTTTTTCAAATGACATATTACATTAGTGGTGTTGAATGACTCGACGTGGCACCCACCTCTCAATACCTCGACTTTGCAGGTGTCGCAAACTGCTTTTCGAGTGTCTTCTTTCGACACTGTTAAAACACCCACACCGCTGACATTTTTTTCTCCTCCTCAGTTTTACGTCCCACAATCCAATGCTGCCTTTGCCTTTGCGCCGCTGACACTGTTGCGTCTCACATGCCCAAACAAATAAACACGGCGTCGACCCCCCATATTGAATAAATGAATACATTAAAAAAACTGCTTGCCTTGGCAACCGTCTTAGCGTCACGTCTGTCTCAGGTCAAAGGTTGTCAAAAACTTTCTCTCTGTGTAATCTCTCTGATCTCTCCCTGATCTCTCCCTGATCTCTCTCTGGTCTCGCTCTGGTCTCGCTCTGATATATTTCTCTGGTGTCTCTGGTCTCTTTCTGGTCTCTCTCTCTGTGTCTTTGTTTAAAGTCAGGTGTCATGTCATGTCATGTAACATCATATTCTACCCCTTTATTAATCCATTCCTGGGTTGGGGGAGTGGCAATCAGAGCTCCAACCCAAGTCTCAATGCACCATAAAGTCAGGTGTCTCAGCTTTAATGCTGTGTCCCTGTATCTGCAGAACTCCCTGTGTTTGAATCAGCAGTGCGACCTCGTCCTGCTGTTAGCGAAGCCTGATGAAGTGCGGCTACGCTAACAACAATACGAGTCTGGAGGTCAGAGCGGGGCGAGAAAACTGCTGCTAAGAAACACACCGAGGAGAGAGAGAGAGGGAGAGAGGGAGAGGGAGACCAGAGAGAGGAGAGAGAAAACTGCTGTAAAGAAACACACCGAGGAGAGAGAGAGAGGGAGAGAGGGAGAGGGAGACCAGAGAGAGGAGAGAGAAAACTGCTGTAAAGAAACACACAGAGGAGAGAGAGAGGGAGAGGGAGACCAGAGAGAGGTGAGGGGGTAGAGAAAGATAGAGGGAGAGCAGAGAGATGGGCAAGAAAACTGCTGCTGAGAAGGAGAGAGCGGGGGAGAGGAAGAGTGAGGGAGAGGGAGACCAGAGAGAGAGAGAGAGGAGGAGGGAGGAGTGAGAAAATTTCTCCGAAGAAACACAACCAGGAAAGGGAGACCAGAGAGACTGGGAGAGAGGGGGGGAGAAAGAGAGAGAGGGTCCTCCTCAAACCGCCATGAATAATGTATTGGAGCAAAGGAAGCGATAACAGAGTGAGAACAGACGACAAAACTACAGCTGTCTTTGGACCGGAAATCCAACTGGACGAGAGAGCGAGAGAGAGAGAAGAGAGAAGGAGAGGGAGACTAGAGACCAGAAAGATAGAGAGAGACCAGAGAGATAGAGACTAGAGACCAGAAAGATAGAGAGAGACCAGAGAGATAGAGACTAGAGACCAGAAAGATAGAGAGAGACCAGAGAGATAGAGACTAGAGACCAGAAAGATAGAGAGAGAGACCAGAGAGATAGAGACTAGAGACCAGAAAGATAGAATGAGATCAGAAAGAGAGAGACAGACTAGAGACCATAAAGAGAGAGAGAGAGCTGAGTGAGAGCGAGAGACTAGAGACAAGAGAGACCAGAGAGATAGACTAGAAACCAGAAAGATAGAGACCAGAGAGATAGAGACGAGACCAGAAAGATAGAGAGAGACCAGAGAGAGAGAGACAGAAAGATGGAGAGAGACCAGAGAGAGAGAGACCAGAGAGATAGAGACAGAAAGATGGAGAGAGACCAGAGATCTAGGGCGACAGTAGTTCAGTTGGTAGAGCATTGGCCTTTGAGCAAGAGGGTTGTGGGTTCGAGCCCAACCCTCACCATCGACTCCTGTCCTTGGCAAGACACTTAACCTCTGGGAACACCAGCCACAGTGGAGCGGCTGCGGCTGTAAAGTGCCAAACTGCTGTTGTGTCCTTAGGCAAGACACTTTACCCCCATTGCCTATAATGAGTCTAGTGTGTGTGAATGGTTGGTGGTGGTCGGAGGAGCCGATGGCACGTACTGGTTGCCTCGCTTCTGTATATGGAGTGTATGGAGTGAATGAATGTAAAGCGTCTTTGAGTGTCCAGAAAAGCGCTATATAAAACCGATGCATTATTATTATTATAGAGACTGGAGACCAGAAAGATAGGGAGAGACCAGAGGGAGAGAGAGACTAGAGACCAAAGAGAGACCAGAGGGAGACCCAAGAGAGACTAGAAACCAGAGAGAGACCTAAGTTGGAAAGTAAGTAACGTTTATTTATGTAGCGCATTTTACAGACCAAGGTCACCCAAAGCACTTTACAATGTCGAGAAATCAGAGAGACCAGAGAGAGACCAGAGAGAGACTGCTCCTGTCCAGACCTGTAGAGTCCTGGCTCAGATTTTGCGGCTGGAGGTGAGGACGGTGTTACGTCACTGTCCCTGTGTGACCTGGATTACTCTGAGCTGTAATCATCTGATGGACACGAGCCACAATCTCCCAGGACACGTCTCCGTCCTCCTCCATTTTATTAACATGTCGGCGAGCAGCTTATGCAACCAGTTATTCACTTACAGAAGCGGAATCCCCACAGAGTGAAATAGTATGTAAATGTGACGGTGATGAGCGCGTGTGTCTGAGAGTGTGTACACATGGACAGTGCGTACATACAGTATACAGTACCTCTCTCTGGTCTCTCTCTCTATCTGCTCTCTCTCTCTGTTTAATCGCTCTCTCTGGTCTCGGCT
Source organism: Knipowitschia caucasica (assembly GCA_964034765.1). NCBI lineage: Eukaryota > Metazoa > Chordata > Actinopteri > Gobiiformes > Gobiidae > Knipowitschia > Knipowitschia caucasica. Next base: position 9,282,572 of record OZ035838.1, on the reverse strand, counting down.
CTATTCTCTCTTTGCGCTTTCTGGTATTTCTCTGGCCTCTGCTCTCTCTCTGGTCTGACTCTCTCTGGTATCTCTCTCAGGGATTTCTCCGGTCTCTGCTCTCTCCCTTTTCTCTGTTCTCTCTCTCTCTGGTCTCTCTCCGCTCTCTCTCTGGTCTCTGATCTCTCTGGTCTCTCTCTCTCTCTGGTCTCTCTCTCTCTGGTCTCTCTCTCTCTCTGGTCTCTGGTTTCTGCTCCTTCTCTGGTCTCTGGACTCTCTCTGGTCTTTGCTCTCTCTCTAGTCTCTCTCTGGTCTCTGCTCCTTCTATGGTCACTGGTCTCTCACTGCTCTCTGCTCTCTCTCTGGTCTCTCTCCCTCGCTGGTCTCTGCTCTCTCTGGTCTCTGCTCTCTCTGGTCTCTGCTTTCTCTGATCTCTGCTCTCTTTCTGATCTCTGGTCTCTCTCTGGTTTCTGGTCTCTCTCTGGTCTCTGCTCTCTCTTTGGTCACTAGTCTCCCTCTGGTCTCTGCTCTCTCTCTGGTCTCTAGTCTCTCTCTGGTCTCTGGTCTCTCTCTGGTCTCTGGTCCCCTCTAAAGCCTGCCTTAAGCCTCAGTCTGTGTATTTACTGCTGATGGACACGTTCATTAGAATCAGGAGTGTGAGTTGTTGCTGGTGTCAGTCGTTGCTGGTGTCAGTCAGACTCAGAGCTGTAATCTTGCGTCTCTGATGTAGATCCACAAAGACTTCACCACAACACGCTCCTCATTCAGTTTACGCTAATCCCTGTGTTTATCATACAGATTATACACATCTACTGCTATGTCAGCACTCGGTTGTAGGGTCTGTTGGAGATGAGGCTCCTGACACTGTCCACACCCGAGTCGGAACCAGGTCGTGGAGAAATAGAACTAAAATCTGTGTATTTCCTCTCATTCTTTGTTGCTGTTTCTTTATAAACTACAGACAGTGAATTAGAGAGAGAGCTGAAAGAGAGAGAGAGAAAGGAGAGAGAGAGCAGAGAGAAACCAGATTAAGCAATTAAGTACAGTAAGTAATCTTTATTTATATGGCGCCTTTGACAGACCATAGTCACAAAGCGCTTCGCAAGAGAGAGAGCAGAAAGAAAGCACGGTGATGATCCAGAACCTTTCTGGACTGTGGTCTTCCCGCTCCAGAATCAGGACCAATGACTCCAAAGTGTTTCATTATTGAACTGTTTGATTCTCTGATCTGTTGTTGGATGCACAGATTCTGACATTTTGGGCCGATAGCGATGTCTAACTTGGCCGATGTATATTCTTTTTGTTATTTATGTATAAATAACAAATGTATTTCTTTGGCCAATGGTGGTTAATAAGACACATCGGCCGATGCATGGGTGCGTTCCTAGTTGTTGGTGAATCCATGAATCTGCAAAGCCCTCAGGGACGACTGCTGTTGTGATTCAGACACAAATACATTAGAGCAGGGGTGCTCACACTTTTTCAGCGAGCTACTTATAAAATGATCAAGTCAAAATGATCTACCTACTACAAAAATGCAAAACATAGATTTTTTTCTAAATATATTGAGGATCTTTATATCTACAATGTATGCTGATGTACAAGCAAAACCGCATGATTTATGAAATAATCTGCATCCACACATAACCGAACATCTGTGTTTTCAATGACATTCATAACATTCCAAACGTGTGCGTCTCTGACGTCCTGCGTTGGGAAAAAACCACAGAAGTGGGCGGAGCTTTGATGCAGACGCCGGTACTTCTGTAGCGGCACTTTTACAGACACAGAAGAAACTCAGGGTGAAGACATATTATAGATCCATGGTGAAGACATGTTTACAAACACTGACCCCCGTCCTCAGCCCTGGTTTAATCCTGGTTTAGTCCTGTTTTGGTTGTTTTCGAGCGTGAGTCCCTGTGATCACTGCTGCTCTCTGTTGTGGAGGATGTTCGCGGTTCGCAGCAGCGAACAGTTTTTAATGCAGTAAGATCCTTCTTCAGTGATCAGAGTCGCCTGTTTTGTTTGTTGTTGTTTTGGGGGCATACTGTGGCGTGCCAAAACGCAAAACTCCGGTTATCTCTGTCTACACGCAAAGGCATAAACGGATACTTTTTTTAATGTAATGCGATCCACAATACTACCTTTGCGATCGACTGGTAGATCGCGATCGACGTATTTAGCACCCCTGCATTAGAGAGTTGAGGCTGATTGAACAGGTGTAATCTGGAGTGTTTCCCTAGATCTGAAGTTGTGTTTTGTCCAGACGGTGGGTGCATGTTCCAGTCCTTCTGCAGTTCATCTGTGTCTGAATCAGAGGCATCAGGGGGGGTCTCTGTGGGAAGTGCCTGTGGAGGGCGGGCCCTGAGTGACTCCCACTGTTACTGTTGTGCTGACATTTCCACAGAGAGGGGATAGAGCTGACCCACAGAGAGACTGGGAGGGAGGCGTATGGGGAGAGGGAGGAGGAGACCCACAGAAAGACTGAGAGGGAGGCGTCTGGGGAGGGGGAGGAGGAGACCCACAGAGAGTCTGAGAGGGGGGGTCTGGGGAGAGGGAGGAGGAGACCCACAGGGAGACTGTCTGTACATACAGGAGATGGACAATGCTAACAGTGAAGCCCAGTTGAAGCGGGCCTTGGGCACGGTTGTAAAGCCCAGATGAGGGGGGTCAAAATGGAGAGTGGGGGATGAGGTGTGGTCACATTACATCTTCCTGCTGCGCCCGCTGTGACGTGCATTTTCACACGTGTCTCTACCTGCTGTCACATTCTTTCGTATTCTCCATTGCTTGTGTTACACCTTTCAAGTGAGCCCCCGGACCGTGATCGAGAGGTGCAGGAGAGATTTGTCGCTCCAGGGCCAAAGGGATGTGTTTTCTGTGGGGTATAACTAACTTCGGCCGAGCCCCTCTATCCACGCGCATGAGAGCCACACCTGTACGCATCACAGGGGCTTGTTCACTGTGCAGAACCGGGAGGACCAGACGATGCCCAAATATGGGTATGTTCCGCTAATCTTTTGGGGGCCCATGGCGACACATGCGACACTGAGCACAAACCATAATTTGAAATGGGCGCCATCTTGGCTCTCCGGGGCTTGGTAATAACCCTGAATGTAAAACAAGTTGTGCATTATCCACAACTGTCCACTGTTGTGCTTTGAAGCCGATGTGAGAGAGTCATATATTTCTTTTACAGAACTCCCTCAGCTCAGACACATCTCTCCTTAGTCTCCGCCAGAGAACAGAGTGTTTTGTGTGTTTGTGTTGTTTGTGTGTTGTTAGTGATGGAGTGGTCTCACACTGAGGGCGACAGGTGAAGCTGGTGCTGCCTCTGAAGGCTCTAACTTATGAATAATATCTGTGGAAAGGCCAGATACTGTACACGGCGGCTGCGGAGGTAGTTTGGACTCCGAGCAAATCACTGAGTTGTTCACACGTCCAGAAGATGGATGTGGTGTTTATGAAGCCGAGGGGACTGGACCAGAGAGGAGACAAGGAAGAAGGGAGGAGGAAGGATGAGCTGGAGGAGGCTAGAACAGGGGTTCCCAAAGTTTTTAGCCCGCGACCCCCATCATAAATGCCCTGCTAACCCGCGACCCCCCCCCCCCCCCCCCCCCCCACAACAGTATTTCCTTGATACGGAGTCACGCTTTCTAGAGACTCACGCCACTACCGAGCTGCACTGTCCAGCCCAAAAAAGGAGGCTTGCATATTTTACTCATGTAGTGACACAGTGATGGGCTTGGTGGGCTCCCTACTCAGCAGAAGTGGAGCGCATTTCTTGCGGCTCGCCCTCACTGTTCTCCTACCGCGGTAAAGTGGGCCGGCTTTCCGGAGTCAGCGGTAAAGAGGTCCGCACATTAAAAGCGGGCGGCCGCTTTCTGCTGTTACTTTATGCGGTTCATCCCCGCGGCTTCTCTTTCCAAAGTTACTGTCAGTAAAGGCATAAACCGGCCACCCGCTTTTAATGTGCGGACCTCTTTACCTTTGACTCCGAAAAGCCGGGCCTCTTTAACGCGCTGTTCTACCGCTGTCCTCCCTCCCTCCGCCCTCTCTCCCTCCTCTGCCCTCTCTCCCTCTCTTCGCACCATCAGCCTGACCCCTGATACAAGTGACTTTTCTCCCCCTCCGGGTTTTTCTGTTGTGGATATTAACCACGTTTCATTTTAAAGCAGGTATTATTTATTTGTAGCCTCCAAACACCTTTAGTTTTAGCAAACAACAGCAGGACACGCTTTGTCGCTGCGCATGATGTGAGCTGTGTTACGTGAGGATTTTGATTGACGCTGCAATGACTGGGACAAAATTACTAACGTTATTAAAATATATTATAGTCTCCAAACACAATTTAACAAGTAGTCCTTTTGAATCAAATCAAATGCTAAATAAATATTTAAGGGCTTTATATTTGCTCAAAAAAAAAAATCTTTTTTTTTTGTTTGTGTGGAAATCATCTTGCGACCCCCCCAGGGGTTCCCGCGACCCCCCGGGGGGTCGGGACCCCCACTTTGGGAACCACTGGGCTAGAAGATATGGAGAGAGGAGACAAGGAAGAAGGGAGGAAGAATTGCTAAGCTGGAGGAGGCAAGAAGAATAGGAGATAGGGGACATGGAAGGAGGGAGGCGGAAGGATGAGCTGGAGGAGGCGAGAAGATATGGAGAGAGGAGACAAGGAAGAAGGATGAGCTAGAGGAGGCTAGAAGATATGGAGAGAGGAGACAAGGAAGAAGGGAGGAGGAATTGATAAGCTGGAGGTGCATGGCGGGAAGGAGAGGAGAAGAGACAAGGAAGAAGGGAGGAGGAAGGATAAGCTAGAGGAGGCAAGAAGAAAAGGAGAGAGGGGACATGGAAGGAGGGAGGAGGAAGGATGAGCTGGAGGTGAGAAGGAGAGGAGAGGAGTCAAGGAAGATGGGAGCAGAGATGAGCTGGAGGAGGCAAGAAGGAAAGAAGAGAGTAGGTGAGACGGAGAAGGACCAGAAAGAGATAACAGAGACCAGACAGAGAGAGACCCGAGAGAGACCAGCAAGAGAGAGCAGAAACCAGAGAGAAAGACCAACTAGAGACCAGAGAGAGACCAGAGAGAGACCAGAGGGAGACCAGAGAGAGACTTGGGAGAGACAAAAGAGAGAGAGACCAGCAAAAGACCAGAAAGAGACCAGAAACCAGAGAGAGACCAGAAAGAGATCAGAGAAAGACCAATTTTCACTTTAAAAAGACGAACCTTGGTCTGTAAAAATGTGCTATACAGATAAAGAATACATACACTTACTTATTACCTTGATACATAACTATAGTAATTCCTTGATATCTTAGGGAAATGTTTTTGTCCATATTAAGTAAGTAAGTAAGTAAGTAAGTAAGCTTTGTTTATATACCGCCTTTCACAGACCAGAGTCACAAAGCGGTTTACAATTGTTATTTATTTTTTTATTTTTTTGGGCACTTGTCCTCTCACTCCACACAGAGATGGGAGCGGGGTACAGATATTCTCTCTGTTGCCGTGAAACACCATCATTTCTTACACTGTTTCTCTCTCGCTGCTGCTTCATCACAAACTCATTCATCACTGACTTAAATCAAAACATATGAGAGAAGTCGGAGTAAAAACCTGCTGCATGTTTGCGTTTCAGACTCATTCGTTAGAGAGAGTGTTGGTTGTGGGTGCAATTTCTGACACAAAGAATCTATCAAGGCCTTTTTAACGAGCTCACTGGGTTTTTATTCTGCCAACTTCTACTTTCTGTTTCTCTCCAATTCTTCCGTTTGGCTTCACAGAGTCTGCTTTAATAATGACTGATTTGGAGAAATTGTTTTACCTGCTGAAAATGCAAAATGTTTTTTGGTCCAGTTCCCGAAGAAATCAATATATCTTCAGTGGATTGAGAAGAGAGAACTGCCACTGTAGGGTGATGGAAATAAAGAGAGACCAGAGAGGGACCAGTGAGAGACTAGAGAGAGACTGGAGAGAGACCAGAGAGAGACTAGAGGGGGACTAATGAGACCAGAGAGGGTCCAGAGAGGGTTAAGAGAGGGTTAAGAGAGGGTCCAGAGAGAGACAGAGAGAGACAAGAGAGAGACAAGAGAGAGGGCTGAAAGAGTCTAGAGAGAGAGACCAGAGAGAGACCAGAGAGGGACCAGAGAGGGACTAGAGAGAGACCAAGGAGAGAAAAGAGAGTCACAAGTGAGAGACCAGAGAGAGGGCAGAGACTGCGAGAGATAAAAGAGGGACTAGAGACAGACCAGAGATGGTCCAGAGAGAGACAAGGGAGAGACCAGAGTGAGACAAGAGAAAGAGCCGAAAGAGTCTAGAGAGAGAGAGACAAGAGAGAAACCAGAGAGGGACCAGAGAGAGACCAGAGAGAGACCAGAGACACGAGGCAGTGAGAGACAGTGAGGGTAGAGTTTGAGTTGAAGTTGTTTTTGAGTCTGGTATCTGTGATGATGTAATGTTTACCTACTTCTTACTCACTGCTCAAACACTGTGGAGTAGAAAGTCTGTCGTAGAACACAGACAACTGCCAATAGTCTTCCACACACTTGTCACCTGCCAGGTTTTATGCAGACACTGTATACAGATGGACAAGACTAACCTGCTAGCTCAAAGAAGCCTGTTAATGAAGTGTTCAAGGTGAAGTTTGGTTCCTCTCTCTGGCTCCTATTGACGTCCTTGTTAAAGTAAACTCCTTTAGCTCAGTAACATTTGTGCTAAACTCATCATTTGGGCCTGAATTTGTGGTCTCTGTCTGGTCTTTCTCTGGTCTCTCTCAGCTATCGATTTGGTCTCTTTTTCTCTCTGGTTTCTCTGTGCTTACTCTCTCTGGTCTATCTCTTTTCTCTCTGGTCTCTGTCTGGTCCCTCTCTCTCTCTCTCTGGTCTATCTCTGGTCGCTCTGCTCTCCCTCTGGTCTTTCCCTCTGGTCTCTCCCTCTGGTCTCTCTCTGGTCTCTTCCACTGGTCTCTCCCTCTGGTCTCTGTCTGGTCTCTTCCTCTGGTCTCTCCCTCTGGTCTCTCTCTGGTCTCACTTTGGTCTATCTGGTCTCGCTCTGGTCTCTCTCTAGACTCTCTGGGGTCTCTTTCTGGTGTGTCTCTGGTCTCTCTCTGGTCTCTTCCTCTGATCTCTCTGGTCTCACTTTGGTCTCTATCTGGTCACGCTCTGGTCTCTCTCTGGTCTCCCTCTGGTCTCTCTGGGGTCTCTTTCTGGTGTGTCTCTCTCTGCTCTCTCTCTCTGATCCCATTATCATTCTCTCTTTCTTATTCACAGAAACAGTATTGAAAGCTTAGTACCAGTCTGTAATGTGTCTATATTCTCCCTGTAATCAGCGTAAGTGTTTTAAAATGATCGTACATTTTCCTTAATATGTCTGACATCGCTGTATTAACCGACGCTAACAGCTCCGCGGCTCGGGTCTCAGGTCTCTGTGTTACTGATAATGGACTGGTGAAGGAGTCCCACTGTTAAAGCTGTTTGTGTGGATCAGGACTGAGGCTGTAGATCCAGGGCTGAGGCTGTAGATCCAGGACTGAGACTGTAGATCCAGGACTGAGACTGTAGACCCAGGACTGAGGCTGTAGATCCAGGACTGAGACTGTAGACCCAGGACTGAGGCTGTAGATCCAGGACTGAGGCTGTAGACCCAGGACTGAGGCTGTAGACCCAGGACTGAGGCTGTAGATCCAGGACTGAGGCTGTAGACCCAGGATTGAGGCTATAGATCCAGGACTGAGACTGTAGATCTAGGACTGAGGCTGTAGACCCAGAACTGAGGCTGTAGATCCAGGACTGAGGCTGTAGACCCAGGACTGAGGCCATAGATCCAGGACTGAGGCCGTAGACCCAGGACTGAGGCTGTAGATCCAGAACTGAGGCTGTAGATCCAGGACTGAGGCTGTAGATCCAGGACTGAGGCTGTAGATCTAGGACTCCGGGAGCAGAACTGTTCGGGCCTGAGGCTGCAGCAGTAACTGTCAACACACACTGAAACATCTTATTTATCCTTTATTAAACACACACTGAAAGAGTAAGGGCTTTGTAGCAAGAAGTGCCTCTGTTAAAGACTCAGCGCTTTCTCTCTGGTCTCTCTCTCCCTGGTCTTTCTCCCTCTGGTCTCCCTCTGGTCTCCCTCTGGTCTCCCTCTGGTCTCTCTCTTGTCTCTCTCTCTCTCTCTGGTCTTTCTCCCTCTGGTCTCTGGTCTCTCTCTGGTCTCCCTCTGGTCTCTCTCTGGTCTCCCTCTGGTCTCCCTCTGGTCTCCCTCTGGTCTCTCTCTGGTCTCTCTCTGGTCTCCTTCTGGTCTCTCTCTGGTCTCCCTCTGATCTCTGGTCTCTCTCTGGTCTCCCTCTGGTCTCTCTCTGGTCTCCTTCTGGTCTCTCTCTTGTCTCCTTCTGGTCTCTCTCTTGTCTCCCTCTGGTCTCTGGTCTCTCTCTGGTCTCCCTCTGGTCTCTCTCTGGTCTCTCTCTGGTCTCCCTCTGGTATCCCTCTGGTCTCTCTCTGGTCTCTCTCTGGTCTCCCTCTGGTCTCTCTCTGGTCTCCTTCTGGTCTCTCTCTTGTCTCCCTCTGGTCTCTGGTCTCTCTCTGGTCTCCCTCTGGTCTCTCTCTGGTCTCTCTCTGGTCTCTCTCTGGTCTCTTTGTTTTGCAGAGTAGAATGATTCCAAACAAAAGTTAATCAATTCCTGTTCGACTTCCGCATTGTTGTAATTGAACAGAACAATCAGCGGGTGTGTGTCTCTCTTTCTCTCTGTGTGTGTGTGTATGTGTGTGTATGTCTCCCTCTGTGTGTGTGTGTGTTTGGTACAGCATGGCCTTTACTCTGGCATAAAAGCCTTTTGTTTCTTAGTCCCCCATTTGTTGAAATGAGTCGCATGAATATTTCAGGATAAAAGCTTTAATTTTAGCTTTTGTTTAGACGTGACGTCGTGGGCGACAGGTCTGAGGCTGCTCTGACTCTGAGGTTTGTGGGTTTGACATATGACTCAAAGGAAAAGTGGGAGAAATGTGAGCGATGTTTGCTTGGTCTATATTATCGGTGAGTAATCAGAATGGTCTCTCTGGTCTTTCTGGTCTCTCCCTGGTCCTTAGTCTAGCTCAGGTCTTTCCCTGGTCTCTAGTCTCTCTCTGGTCTCTCCTTGGTCTCTCTCTGGTCTTTCTCCTGTCTCTCACTGGTCTCACCCTGGTCTCTCTCTGGTTTCCCTCTGGTTTCCCTCTGGTCTCTCTCTGGTCTCTCTCTGGTCACTCTCTGGTCTCTGTCTGGTCACTCCCTGGTCTCTCTCTGGTCTTTCTCTGGTCTCTCTCTGGTCTCTGTCTGGTCACTCTCTGGTCTCTCTCTGGTCTCTCTCTGGTCTCTCTCTGGTCTCTCTTTGGTCACTCTCTCTGGTCACTCTCTGGTCTCTCTGGTCCCTCTCTGGTCTCTCTCTGGTCTCTCTCAGGTCTCCCTCTGGTTTCTCTCTCTGGTCTCTCTCTGGTCTCTCACTGGTCTCTCTCTTTCTCTCTGGTCTCCTTCTGGTCTCTCTCTGGTCTCTCTCTGGTCTCCCTCTGGTCTCCTTCTTGTCTCCCTCTGGTCTCCCTCTGGTCTCCTTCTGGTCTCTCTCTGGTCTCCCTCTGGTCTCTCTCTGGTCTCCTTCTGGTCTCTCTCTGGTCTCCTTCTGGTCTCCCTCTGGTCTCCCTCTGGTCTCCCTCTGGTCTCCTTCCGGTCTCCCTCTGGTCCTCTGCTCCTGTATCTCCTCTATGGACTATATTACAGCCCCCAGGTGAGTCCGAGTAATAGATCTGACTCCCTGTTGTTGCATAGAATTGAATCTTTAAACGTTGAATTCTCTGGGTGCGATCTTAGTTCTATTTCTACTGAACGCGAGCGTGTGTCGACGAGATAAGTGCCTCGGAAAGCAATCCTGGAATCTCGACGCGGAGAACGGGGAAATTGGATTCTTTTGGCAGTGAGTGTTGTGATAGCATGCAGATCCAGCCGCTCTTGGGAAGGTCAGGGTCTGGTCTCTCACAGCGGTAATGGAGACCAGATTTACCTCTGTTTGGCTTATCGCAGCTGACATGTGCCTCACCCCTGCTTTGAGACCGCCTCACCCCCCCTGTTTTGAGACGCACCGCCTCTCTGCCTCACCCCTGCCTCACCCCTGCTTTGAGACGTAAATAATTGTAAATATAGTAGCGCGGAAAAACAGCTCCGGACAGGTTTATAGGGCGATAAACTGAGGAGAAGGTGGAGGAGAGAAAGAGAGAGACCAGAGAGAGAAAGAATGAGAGAGAGACCAGAGAGAGAGGGCAGAGAGAGAGAGAGAGAGACCACAGAGAGGGCAGAGAGAGAGAGAGACAGAGAGACCACAGAGAGGGCAGAGAGTGAGAGAGACCAGAGAGACAGAGTGCTAGACAGTGTAGAGAGAGACCAGAGAGAGAGAGACCAGAGAGAGGGCAGAGAGTGAGAGAGACCAGCGAGAGGGCAGAGAGAGAGAGACAGAGAGACCAGAGAGAGAGGGCAGAGAGTGAGAGAAACCAGAGAGACAGAGTGCTAGACAGTGTAGAGAGAGACCAGAGAGAGAGAGACCACAGAGAGGGCAGAAAAAGAGAGACCAGAGAGAGAATGAGAGAGAGTGCAGAGAGAGGGAGAGAAAGACAAGAGAGAGAGGCCAGAAAAGAAGAGACCAGAGAGAGGTCAGAAAGAGAGACCAAAGAGAGAGAAGGTCAAAGAGAGTGAAAGAGACCAGAGAGGGATTGTACAGAGACCAAAGAAAGAGAGCGAGACACCAGAGACCAGAAAGAGAGCAGAGAGAGAGCAGAGAGAGAGCAGAGAGAGGAGAGAGAGAGTAGAAAGAAGAGTGGAGGAGGAGGGACACGGCTGGAGGACAGAAGGTGATTTTCCAGATTAGTAAAGGCCAAAGGAGAGATCTGATAGGGAGTGGTCTGCATATCTCGACAGACGGGAATCCTAATGTTCACTGCACTGTGGCGAAAGAGAGATGATGGAGGATAAGGAACGACAGGAGAAAGTATTTAAACTGGAACAGATTTTAGCTTCAGATCAGTCTCAAACAGACATCAAAGAATAAAGGGACAGTGTGTCATCTTTTCATTTTAAATCACATCTGCATGAGCCCAGAATGAACTGCACACAGATGATGGACCATGCTTCAGATACAGTCTATGTGATCCAGGACTGAGGCTGTAGACCCAGGACTGAGGCTGTAGACCCAGGACTGAGTCTGTAGACCCAGGACTGAGGCTGTAGACCCAGGACGGAGGCTGTAGATTCAGGACTGAGGCTGTAGACCCAGGACCAAGGCTGTAGATCTAGGACTGAGGCTGTAGACCCAGGACTGAGGCTGTAGATCCAGGACTGAGGCTGTAGACCCAGGACGGAGGCTGTAGATTCAGGACTGAGGCTGTAGACCCAGGACGGAGGCTGTAGATTCAGGACTGAGGCTGTAGATCCAGGACTGAGGCTGTAGACCCAGGACGGAGGCTGTAGATTCAGGACTGAGGCTGTAGATCCAGGACTGAGGCTGTAGATTCAGAACTGAGGCTGTAGACCCGGGACTGAGGCAATAGATCCAGGACCGAGGCTGTAGATCTAGGACTGAGGCTGTAGACCCAGGACTGAGGCTGTAGATCCAGGACCAAGGCTGTAGATCTAGGACTGAGGCTGTAGACCCAGGACTGAGGCTGTAGATCTAGGACTGAGGCTGTAGACCCAGGACTGAGTCTGTAGACCCAGGACTGAGGCTGTACACCCAGGACTGAGGCTGTAGATTCAGGACTGAGGCTGTAGATCCAGGACTGAGGCTGTAGACCCAGGACTGAGGCTGTAGACCCAGGACTGAGACTGTAGACCCAGGACTGAGGCTGTAGATCTAGGACTGAGGCTGTAGATCCAGGACTGAGGCTGTAGACCCAGGACTGAGTCTGTAGACCCAGGACTGAGACTGTAGACCCAGGACTGAGGCTGTAGATCCAGGACTGAGGCTGTAGATTCAGGACTGAGGCTGTAGATCCAGGACTGAGGCTGTAGATTCAGGACTGAGGCTGTAGATCCAGGACTGAGGCTGTAGACCCAGGCCTGAGGCTGTAGATCCAGGACTGAGGCTGTAGATCCAGGACTGAGGCTGTAGACCCAGGACTGAGGCTGTAGACCCAGGACTGAGGCTGGGGATTGCAGTAGCGAGGTTTCTATGCCGGTGCAGCTATGATTAGTTGCTTGGAAACGGCAGCAGTTGGACGTTGAGTATTTAATGCACGAGAAGAGCCTCTGAAGTGGTTTTCCTCTCGGTTGTTAAAGATGTTTGAATGACTTTCGATGAAATCACTATATTTAGACCCAAAGGAACGTCACGAGACCAGAGATGAGTGAATCGATGGTATTGGAGGATGAATCAGAATCAGAATCAGAATCAGAATCATTTTTATTGCCAACGTAAGTAACAGGAGGTCACAGACTTGGAAATTGCTTTGGCTCAGTGCAACAGTCAAAAAGATATAATAAAAATAAGAATAAAAAACACTTCTAAAGAATAAATTTAAATTTAAAATAGAGTTACAGTTACTATTTACAATATACAAGTGCACATGGTGCACACAATGTAAGGTGACAGCAGTACAGTGAAGTAAAGTGACGTATGATGGGCAGTAAAGTGACTTTATAAAGGGCGGGGGGACAGGTTACGAAGTGTTCAAGAGTCCAACAGCAGAGGGGAAGAAACTGTTCTTGTGGCGGGAGGTTCTAGTCCTGATGGACCGCAGTCTCCTGCCTGAGGGGAGTGGTTGGAATAGTCCATGTGCAGGGTGAGAGGGGTCGGCTATGATACGACCAGCCCGGCCTCGAGCTCGGGCGGCGTACAGGTCCTGAAGTGGTCCGGCCGATCACTTCCTCTGCAGAGCGCACAATGCGCTGTAGTCTCTGTTTGTCCCTGACTGTGGCTCCAGCGAACCACACGGTGACGGAGGAGGTGAGGATGGACTCGATGATGGCCGTGTAGAACTGCACCAACATCTGTGCAGGCAGCTTGGCTTTCCTGAGCTGCCGCAGGAAGTACATCCTCTGCTGGGCCTTCTTGATGAGGGAGCTGATGGTCGGCTCCCACTTGAGGTCCTGGGTGATGGTGGTGCCCAGGAAACGGAAGGACTCCACAGAGGTGATGGGGGAGTCCATCACGGAGGGTGGGGGCGGGGGGACAGTGCTCTTCCTGAAGTCCACAATCATCTCCACTGTCTTCTGGGCGTTCAGCTCCAGGTTGTTACCACTGCACCAGGACACCAGCCGGTCCACCTCCCTCCTGTAGGCGGACTCATCGTTGTTGGAGATGAGTCCAATGAGGGTGGTGTCGTCCGCGAACTTGATCAGCTTCACGGAGTCGTGGCTGGAGGTGCAGTGGTTGGTGTACAGGGAGAAGAGCAGGGGAGAAAGAACACAGCCCTGTGGGGCTCCTGTATTTATAATCCGAGAGTCCGAGACATTCTTCCCCAGACGCACTCGCTGCTTCCTGTCCGTCAGGAAGTCAGTGATCCACCTGCAGGTGGAAACGGGCACGTTGAGCTGGGAAAGCTTGTCCTGGAGCAGGGATGGCAGGATTGTGTTGAAGGCAGAGCTGAAGTCCACGAACAGGACCCTGGCGTAAGTCCCCGGGGAGTCCAGGTGCTGTAGGATGTGGTGGAGGGCCAGGTTAATGGCGTCGTCTACAGATCTGTTGGCTCTGTAGGCGAACTGCAGGGGGTCCAGTAGGGGGGAGGTGAGGGACTTGAGATGGGAGAGAACCAGGCGTTCAAATGACTTCATGACGACAGACGTAAGTGCTACAGGTCTGTAGTCATTGAGTCCTGTGATCCTGGGCTTCTTCGGGACGGGGACAATGATGGAGGATTTGAAGCAGGCCGGGACATGGCAGGACTGCAGAGAGGTGTTGAAAATGTCCGTGAACACAGGAGTAAGCTCACTGGCGCAGTGTCTCAGAGTGGCCGGAGACACGTGGTCCGGGCCAGGAGCTTTGCGGGGGTGCAGCCTCAAGAAGAGTTGTTTAATCTCTTTAGCGGCTATTGTTAGGCTGGGGGCAGGGCTGATGGGTGGGTCGTTAGAGTAGTGGGGGGTGGGGGAGGGAGAGGTGTCAGGGGCAGCATCAAAGCGACTGAAAAATAAGTTCAGTTCGTCAGCTAGCTTGTGGTCATCAGCACAGGGGGGGGCTTTGGGTTTGTAGTTGGTGATCTCCCGTAGGCCCCTCCAGACAGAAGCAGTATCGTTGTTACCAAACTGCTCCTGTAGTCGTTCTCTGTGCCGGGACTTGGCTGCTTTCAGTTCTTTCCTGAACTGATATTTAGCTGCTTTGTAGCCGCTGCGGTCCCCCTCCCTGAAAGCAGACTCCTTTGCTTTCCTGAGCTGCCGGAGTTTAGCAGTGAACCAGGGTTTGTCATTGTTGTAGATGACCCTGGTCCTTGTTGGAATGATGCTATCCTCACAGAAGTGAATGTATGACGTCACAGTGTCCGTATATTCATCCAAACTGTCTGTGGCAGCTCTGAAAAGGTCCCAGTCTGTGGATTCCATGCATGCGCGCAGCTCTTCCACAGCTTCATCAGACCACACTTTGGAGCTCCTCACTGCAGGTTTCGAGAGCTTTAGTCTCTGTCTGTAAGCAGGAACCAGATGTATCATGGAGTGATCTGAGAAGCCGAGGGCTGGCTTGGGAACAGCGCGAAAAGCTCCG